>QVIK01000740.1:0-24774 GCA_003957845.1 Oidium heveae | reverse complement strand
TAATAATAATAATAATAATAATAATTAGCGCTTGTTGGCACTAGAGTAGTTTATAGCTCGTACCTTCGGCTGCTGTGGAAGAGATCCTTTGGTTGAAAAATATTCATATCTTAGCTCAACGCTTACAAATTCAGTCTCTTTGGATCGACATAAACTTGCTTCAAAAAGGTAATCACAGCGAATAATATTCATTTGACTTTTAACTTTTAATACGGATTTTGTTTCTTCGCCAAATGTGCAGTTTGTTGTTATGTCTCTTTTGATCTTCTTGCTATCAATCAACTCTGGATCATATTGAGTTACTCCTATAGGAATATTAAAGTCTAAACGGTCCCAGCAGATCTCCGATATATTATACAGAATTGCCATGGAAATCATTACCAGCAGAATGAATTCAAAGCGATTGACAAGTATATTTGATACTTGCTTACTTTCGATATTGGATGAGGTCGTGAAAGAGCTAGATTTGTCAAGGAGAAATAATACAAATTTTCAATAAGATAATGATAGCAAGCGCAATTCTGGTCTTTCTGAGAATAGATTATTCTCTATGAATGTGACAACCATGAAATGGTCCTCAGATATAATCCTACTGAGCATCTCTGGGGTCATGTCCAATAGCGACTTAGAGAGTAATCAGGGGAACTGAAAAGTGTACATGAATTATAGGAGTGAGCTATGAAGATTTAGAGAATTTTTGATGTTAATTTTTGGCAAACCTTAATTCAGAGCATGCCGTTACGGGTTGAAGCAGTATTAACGGCAAAAGAAAGCCATACCATGTTATAGATGGTGCTCTCATAAGTGGTCAATTAATCGAAAATGCCAAGACCAACATAGATCCAGTATTCTCTATTATTTTAACTTAAATCTATCCAGCTTTTAGACAAAATGATTGAAGATTCATCCACAGTTTAAATTACTGATTTAAGGTTATTATTTGTGAAGCTGTTGTCGAATTTTGCAAGTTTTGAAAATTATTCGACCTCTGATGTGAGCTACTTTAGAAGGTAGCGCTTAAAACTAGACCACCCTTACCATCCATGAGGGCTGGTTCAAGCGATGATGACAATTTAGAAAGAACGTAATCTGCTGCGTCCGTGATCTAAACATTATCTACAGTAAACTTGATCCTGCCGTAGTACTCGATAGAGACTGATGGTATTCTTCTCAGTTACCAAATACTTTATCAGTGGCAATTTTGGACACTTTTTATAATAGCTGCTTGAACGCGCCCGCGGTATCTTTCGCAGGTTACTTCAAAGTATCATGACACTGTCATTAGTTTTGAATTTAGACAAGGTCTCATGTGTTTGCAAGTAGCTTCTGAATATTAACTAAAAAAATATTTATCCCTAAAGCTCAGAAATTGGGTAAAATACGAGCGGTCATTCGACGTGAAATATGAATACTGTGTTTGACTAAATTGAGCCCAGCATATATTAGTTTGAGAGCCCAAAGCGAAACTGAAGTAAAGTGGGGTGTATCAGGGTACTACTCTTGATTGGTCGAAGTTACAATTTGTCCTGGCACGTCTATTGCCATGGAAACTGTACTCAAGACAAGCAACTCAAATAATATATATTTTACTATATCTACTGTCCTGTACCCTAAAAGACACAGAGGATGACCATAACTAAGATTCACTCTGCACCGGCTCTAGACTCGTTCACACCTCTAGCAGAACATCAATCTAAAACGCCGGCCACTTTTTATAAGGGAAAGCCAGTTCTTTACTATCATGATAGTAAAGCTAAGGCTATAATTGATAAGAATCATCTTACGAAACTACCTTTGAATGGAACCCAATCTTATGATGTCAAATCCCCTTCTGCTTCAAACTTGGATTCAGTCGAGTTGTTTGTCAGTTCAGAGTAAGTTGAAGTCAAAATATATTATAAGGATTCACAAAAATTAAGGCTTTTATTTATTATCCCCTAAAAGCTAACAAAGTCTTTTATAGGAACTTAACTTTTTTTAATCCAACTAGTTGTATTGGTTTCGCCATTCCTTATCCCGTCATAACTCTCCATGCTATTCAAAGATTAAAAGAATCAGAGGATTCATCGCAAGAAAAACAGGGACTATACTTGCAAATTGAATTACCCGATTGTTATGATCATGACACGCAAGATGATGATGATGATGATCTTGGCTATATTGATTTAACGCTTATTCCTTCAATGGGCGCTGATGAAAAGAAGTCTGCCATTCAAGCTCTGTACGAGGCTGTCTCAGCTTGCTCGGATTTAAATCCTGATCCATCTTCTGAAGATGGAGGAATAATTGACTATATTAACGGGAATGATAGTGTAAGATTTGAAGGAAATGTTGGTTACACAGGTATAAGTGGACTTGCGGGTCTATCGAAAGATTCAATTGATGATGGTCTCCCACCTCCATTCCCAGGCAGTGGGGGATGGATTACTGCTGAAAACGTATCTAATTATTTAGATGAAGATGGTAATTGGATTGGTGAAGACGCAAGCGGTGAGGATGAAATGATCATTGGATGAACCGAAATCGCGCCGGAAATGTTTTATCGGCTATGCTATGGGGTTCAAACTTTTCATCTAATTCACGTACCATCAAAATAAATGATAAATTAAGGTACGATAGACCCGTGATATCTTCGTTTCACTATCAGATTCTTAAAGAATAATCTTCTCACTGCTAACTAACTCGGTACACTATAATTACAGTCAAAATATTAACAACTATAATGCAAAGGATTCTCCCTTAAACACTTAATGATTTTGGGGCGCAAAGGACTTTTAGCAAAAAAATCGTGAACAAGGTTAATTATAAAGCAGATGATCGCGAAGTATTCCATTCATATTAATGCATGGCCTCTGATTCCAACACTGAATCATTCGTTCCACAAGAATGAAAGAATTACATAGATTCGAAATGCTGAGAAACTATAACAGAGAGATTTTTGGCCCAAAACTTCCACTCTATGGTTTTTAATAGCCTAATTAGAAAATAATCAAGTAACTAAGATGTATTTGAAATGTACAATTTTTGTAATTAATGGCATGTAATCATATTAACAAAAAAATCGTTAGATATAAATCTATATATATCAAGCTCTTGCCTATCGCAACAGCCTTTACGGGTAAAAAGAGGAAAATAATCTTCTGATTAAACACATTCTCATTCATTCATCAAAACCAACTACATATCACTCTAAGTATAAATTTCCATAGTTAACGCATTAAACTTGACCCCAGCAACAGCGAAATCCACCTTGTTCATAAAGTTCAAAGGCATCTCGACAAGACTTCCCCTAATTCTGGACAGCCATTCTTTTGCCTCTTGTACGCCACCAGGAAATTCTTCTTTGACTAGATGTCCATACTGGTACTTAGGTGGCACCTTTTCCTTGTCCTCCTTTTTACTAGTGCTTAGGAAAAATCTACCATACCATTCCTGGTACTGTTCCCAGTTGGTACAATTATCAGATGGCACTACATGGAAAGCTTTTGAAAAGGTCTCTGTGTTTATTTGAGCTGTCCGATTCCAGAGTTCCGTAAAATTTGCCCCCAGCGGGTCACAAACGAGCCGGTCAGCAGGCGAATTCCAGTCATATTCATTTGGACTTTTGTCCAATGGTAAGAAATTAGCAGTGGGTTGACGTGGATTTTGCACTGGAAGTAGTCCAAGATGCTTTCGAAAAATTTGGCGACGAAGTGAACTAGCAAAGACGGAAGCCTGATATGGTCGTCCGTCCATAAGTGACTCGACTGGGGTCGGGTCTTCAATGNTGGTAAGAAATTAGCAGTGGGTTGACGTGGATTTTGCACTGGAAGTAGTCCAAGATGCTTTCGAAAAATTTGGCGACGAAGTGAACTAGCAAAGACGGAAGCCTGATATGGTCGTCCGTCCATAAGTGACTCGACTGGGGTCGGGTCTTCAATGACGACAGCGATCTCCGAATCATGATTTCCAAGCTGTGATCGGTCATTTAAGTTTGCACTTCCACAAATTACAATGCGGTCATCGGCTATGAGAATTTTTGAATGAATGTACAGCTCTATTGGATTTATTAGATTATCGTTAGTCTTAACACTGTCATATACATACCTTCGCTTACAAATGCGTCAAACTCTTCCTCTGGGCTTCCATTCCAAGGAATTTGATTGACAGATAGCGAGCCCTGCATATAACACGAGCTAATGCTATCATATTTACTTGTGTCAGATATTCTACGACTAGATTCTTGATTGCGATCGTAAGTTTGGTTAGGGTATTCTGAAAATGAATTATTCTGTCTACCTCTGTCGTATCCTGTATCAGGCATGCCAAAATTCTGTCTCGTATTTTCACATCCCATCCCATGCGACTTTGTGGTATTAACGGTATTAATACGGTCGAAATTTCTTAAATTGTAAAAACGAATATATCTTCTAGCATCTGGCACACCTGCCCTTTCAATTTTTTCTAAAATTGAATGTCCGTTGCGGCAAATACTGTGATACTGAAATTCCATAATTGCTCGTGTACCCAGAGCGTCATCTTCAGCTAAATCTCCTGCGAAAGCTGGTACAGAAGGTATGAGAATAATAATTTTATAATTCTGACCTTCTCGATAGGCCCGTACAACACGCTCCACGATAGCAGCTCCAATTTTATTTCTTACAGGGCGTTGATCATCATCAGTAGCAGTAATAAAGAATTGATTCTCTATATACACAAAGTGCTGACTTTGATTAATTATATCAATATAAGCGTTGTTAATTGAGTGCTCAATTGAAACTCCATGACTCCATTCTGAGCAGCTTCTTACGAGCTGTATTGCTTTAGAGCCAGGCTTATCAAGATGTGGCATAATCGCTTGTTTTGTTGAAACTGGAAACTTACTACGGAACCTACTAAACATATCACCACCTGTTGAGAAATCTAAATTAAATCCTTGATCATCGTCAACTGATCTATTTTGACTATTATTATTACATTCATTATTAGAACTTTCGTTTGCGCCAGTGGATCCATACTGGTTCTCTGGTATCTGCTGAGGTTCAAACCTCAATGCATTGTATCTAGGGTCCTTCCGTGCTCTGTATTTGTTATTGAAAATGTAGTTCCACCGTTGAGTAAAGTGCGCTCTTAAATCATCCACTACAGGACCGGCTAGGCAAATGGAAACATCAGACCACCCCATACGGGAGCTTTTGTTACGGTCAAGCTTGTTATGCATAAAGTCTTTTACGTTTTCAAAATCATAGACACGCGCATTGTTGAAGTCCTGTCCAGGAAATAAAATATTGTTCAGGTCTGTTGGATGTGCATCTGCTATAGGATGATCATTTGTATCCCATCTCCCATAACAGAGATCAAGACCACCCATAAAAGCAATTCTACCATCTATGAGACATAACTTCTCATGATGAGCCCAATATAAGACTACTTCCTCATTGGCTCCATAAAGGCCTTTGAGTGTATCTCCTGGAACAGTTGCAATTCTTCCAGGATTAAAAGAAAAATTACTTATGGACGATGCGATCTCGGATGGTAGGCTGACTGGTTTATGATCTGGATGTCTAAAGACAGCAATATTTGGATGAAGCTCTAGAGCCTCTTTGGTGTGGGAAGAACAGACTATTCTCTATTAGTTTTTATTTCCGATCCTTTATCCGCTATAACTCTCAAGTTGCGAGCTTGGTTTCTACTGCGCATGCATTGCAGGAAAGACGTACGTGTTAACACAGCAGTGACCTCCTTGTAGACAATTATATTTATCTTTACACCTCTATTTGCAGCAGCAATAAGCATTCGATCAAGTCTGTAATTCTCATTTAGACTTGGGGGTCTTCTTAGATATAACTCTATTAATTATTAGTGATATTGTCATGAAGGAAGTTAGGAGAAACAACCAGGGGTTAACCACCAATCTAGTATCCAAATACTCTCTCTTGCTTCCTCAAGAGCTATGCTCACAGCCCACATATAGCCACAGCCATCCACATACCATTTGGCACTGTTGTGCTCCCTTCTTGGCGCAAAGCTGTGAAAACGATTGTCATGATGGATGGCTTGTCTTTGCTCTTTGCTATGAATATGGTGCTTGACTTCTTTTTCTACTTTTTCTCGAATATCCTTAAGGGGTTTCTTTAAATCATCTGCAAAGTCATCTAAGTTCGACTTTAAATCCTTTAGGAAAGACATCACAATATAAAAGAGAAAAGCTTTAAAATTATGTAAGAAGGATTCTTATTTTCAGTTATTCAAAAAATCAACTTGATCAAGATGATTGCAATACTAGCTTGGAAGAGATATATGACAAAGCCAACCAATATGGCGGTACAAATAACAAAATCATTAAGCCTCTACAGCGTTCGTGATCACTAATTGATGAATCGATTTTTTAATAAATTTAATTCTAATATTATCATTTAATTTGTGGTTAGAAATTCACAATGATTTTTCTATGACCTCAGGTTATATTTAAGTCGAAGACGGAGAAGAACCTCGAATGTGGCTGTTTCAATATATTATGGTGACAATTCGATTGTATGTTACCCCACATTTTCGGGATGGGGGTTGAAACTTATTCAGTCACAACATGATATCTGATTAGCTTCACTGGGCCGGGCACAGCTACACTGATTGGTTTAGATTTTAATTCTGATAATCAGTCGTTTTTGTGAACGGGCTGAGGATTAGACTCACCATGATTGCTATAGGAACGAGGCACAGTACAGGAGAATCAATCAAAATTGAGTGCGACGTTGAATATAGACTTTGATGTTTGTGATTAGCGCACAAATGATGTGCAAGCCAATTGATTCCGATTTTCCCCCATTTCATTAAAATAAGTACTATCAAAATGAGTTATGCATTTATACGTTTGAACATAAGCATGTGATTGTATGGGAATTACGCAAGGCTTTAAATTAGATCACCATAGCAGGGTGTATGCTTGTTGATCAGTATTTTATTTATTACTGCCCATAGTTCAGTTTGGTTAGGCGATTTAGCATTCCTATTCCCGAGTGTAAATGTAGATTTACATTCTCAGTTGGTATACCATGTTACCACACCTTTAAAGACAAGTTAGAGTCGTATCAACAACTCCATTTAACTGATTTTCATCGGAACTGGCATTTAGTTTCTAGTCCTAAAATTGTGAATCCACAACTAAATGATTCTCATGATGTTGAAACTGTAGAACAACCAGAAAAATTTGCCGAGAGCCAAAACTCTAATGATAAAATTCCTTGCCCATATCAAAGGAGAAAACGTGGGATTGAAACTGTTGAAGAACCGTTAACGAGACTCTCGAGAAGAATGAAGCATGCAGCAAATCTTGCACCGTCAAATACGGTTGTAGATGAAGTAATAAATTCCACTCGACGTCAGCCATCGCATCATGAAGATGCCTTCACTATCAATGTTGAAGACGTCAATTTGGCGAATTCAACCTCATTAACAACCTCCAATTCATTCAGTTCGGTTTCTATCAGGGCATCACGTCTCTGCAGTGATTGTCACCAACCAGGACATTCGTATCGAACGTGTGGTAGACGTAAAGTCACCGTAATTAACAACTAAGGCATATTCAATCAGGATAAAAGTCATAATTTTTACTGGTATATGTGGTGGACTTTTGGATTGATATTTCTAGATAGCGTTGGAGCTACATCAAGTAGCAGCAGATACGATATTCTTATTTTTAATGTTGATACTAAGATTTAACAGAGAATTAAAAGATCTTTACTATCAGTTGCCTTCGAACAACCAACAGAACAACTTACAGGGAAATATTGAATAGTTAAAGGATTCCCTAGCAACATTACTGCCCTTTCTCGCCAGTTAAAAGACACAAAATTATTACATAATGTTGAAAGCTCGGGGTAGGGGAAAATACAGGGGTTTAATAGGAAATTCGACGAAATAAGTGGCTTATTTGAGCTGGGGTTGCACAATATTAATCGCCTTTGGTAACACGTGAAAGGATTTACTATAAGTTCGGATTATTACCTCTTCTTAGAGTAATTGATGACTTTTAATGATTGAGTTATGATATACAAATGTAACAAGTTATTACCCTAAAACTCCTAATTATACATGGTAGCAGTACTCTAGTTGTTTCTACAACGGAATATTTGACGATATTAGATTCTTTTAAAATCTTATTACATTGCAGCCTTAAATTATGACAATTCGACTGAGTTTGTAATATAGTTGTGGCGAGCTTTTTGAAAGGGTACCGCTTCTATTAACTCAAAATTTCTAAAGTAGACCGTGAGATTATAGTCCAAGGTAAAGCCTCTGATATATCCTTGGATATCAAAAAGTTTTTTGGGGCAGGGAAAACAGATGAACAAAGAAACCTACCAGGTACCTTCCGGAAAGTTCCTGCAAAGTTAAGTGGTAGAAGTCTTGACGTGAGCCCGGTGTCTGATAAAAGAAAACAAAAGATGCCACAGCGGCTGAGAGCTCATGAAGAGTCTATTGACGGTGACAATGATGATTAATCTGAGAGTGAGAAAGCCAGCCCAAAAGAAAGGTAAGCTTTCTAGGAAAAAGACGTTACTAAAATGGGCTTCTTTTAAGTGGAAACCACGCCACTCGGAATACTTGAGAGGCAACGATAATTGGTGCTCGAATATAGTAGCAGTACTCCTTCAACTGGAATGCATTGGCTTCGAAACCGGAATGAAGCTAATTCCTCTAGATGAGTTAAAATTTGTAACAGTAGTACAACGAACGACAATATCAGATGCAGGATGCTTGGTCCTTGGAATGAAAAGCAGGACTGAAATAATGTAGCATTTGAAAGTACGTATAGTCAAATAGATGCTATATAACGTGAGTCATTATGGGAGTCACTGCTTGCTCTCAAGTACAATGGAACTTGTCCAATTGAGTATGTTACTAAGTTCAAGACTGCAGCAAGAGATTGCTACTTTATAGGCGCTGAACTTGCGTCCAGCGACACGAGGAAACTTTTTAAAGTTTCGGTAATAGGAAAGGCCAAATAATGAAATAGTATGGTTTCCACGGTAGCTTGACCCAAGCATTGGAAAATCGAGCAATTATATCAAGGCTTTATATCATACCGCTTGATAAATTTAGCCGGACAGAAAGAAAGAGCAAACGTCAGTCCAACGAAATGGAAATATTCGACAGCTAAAAAGAAATAAAATACGAGGAAGTCGGTAGTGCCCTCTCCATAGTCGTACAATCCATTTAGTAGACTGAGGAATGTTCGAGATGCCGTAGGTTATCGATGATGATGCTTTTTTCAGAAGAGCGTCTACACAAATTAAAATTTCCGATATTTTCTCCTCGAGAGCCTCTAGATTCCATCTGGAGGAGCAATGCGCGAACCTAGTCTTAGCAGGCAGTATATTTTCTATCAACTCCTTGTCTAATCCAAATTTGGGCTTAATGTAATCCGGTTGAGCGAAGCTGGAACTGGCTCGGAGTGGGTCATCGTTTGATAATTGCGTCAATAGTTTATCATCGGGCTAGTCGCTAGGGAGTTGAGGCCTTGATGTTTTTGGGCTGTTACTTTTTCTACTTATAGCAGACTTTGGGCTATTGCTTTTCCCAGTACGTGCATAGGAATTTTCTAGACTTTTCTTAAATCTTGTCGAGCTTTAATCCGATTTTTCTTGTACAGTGCTGTGGACAATAGAGGGTATGGAAGTTTCCCAAATATAAACGTCGAAATATTTGGCAGCCACTTTCAGAAGCTCATTAAAAAATCCCTTCAACGTATACGCTTGTCTAACCTACATGTGTGGGATTGAAGCAAAGTGTAGGTCTAGAGTTTTGACTATTACTGCAATCGGCTCCTTCGCTTCACTGGCTATTTACTCGGCAGTTCCCTTCTAGTCAAAAGAACTTTATATATTGGCCCAATTGAATGAATCCAAACGCCATAAGATAGTAGATGTTATAGAGTAGGACCTGGATTGTCCAAATCAAGAGACCTGGGGTTATTAGTATGGGCTGAAGGGGGCTGGTCTATGTGGTCGAAAGGAGATTGGCAAGGGTCGTAGGCAGTGAATGACGCAGTGTCAAACAAAAGAAAAAATGGGGTATTTGGGCTCATGGTATCAATAATTAGTTAATTTTTTTGACTTCAAATTGACGTTGCGAAGATTATGAAGTAGTCGCAGAGCTCAACAAATTTGCACCCTTGGATTTTTTTTCGATATGTGATACTGTATATGAGAATACGAGCCCCTTTAATTCTCCAGAAAATGAAGATACTATGAAATTTATAAATAGAATACTTAGAAGACAGACAGGATAGAGAGGCTTTTAGTATGATGGGTTCGTAAATTGTGTAATAGAAAGTCACCCGCGTGGACCACCTATTGGGTACAAATCTACAAGTCTACATAGACTTCTATGATGTTACATCAGAAACAAAATTGTAGCAAAATATGCACGTCTAAATGAATTTCCACGAGGGTTTAATTTCAACGGTAAAAATCAACTGAAAGTGTGTCAACCGTAGAAATTCGCCTCGCATTTTTTGTCTGCAAACCCTAAGGCCTGTATCTGTTCCATCTTGCTAATGTTGTCTGACAAGGAACTTTTATTACGTGTTATGAAGTTAAGAAATATTATTTACTGGCTGAAAATCAGTGTATGCCAAAAATGAATAGCCCAAAATTCTCTAGTCGTTATTTTCATAATTGAAGGTAATATTTGTTATTCATTGAGGTCTTTAGCCATATTGCTTATTAAAAAGTATTTTATGCGTCGATTTGTATAGCTTTTATAATCTTTAGTATATTATTACATAAATCTGCAGCTCATAATTATAAGCTTAAAATAGTGCTCGATTTGACTTGTACCGATAATGAGTCTTTATTTATGAAAAATTAGTCCAAAAAAAGTTTTTGACGTGATGGTAAATGTGGTAAACATTAATTTTGAATATAGAATACCGATAATGGATTGATCTTAGGGATGCTCCTCTGCGTCAACATATATTTCTTTCTTACTTTTTTCTCATTGTAATTATTTTAATTTACATGCAAGGAGTGCCTTTTCAGCGGCCAATACAGCAGCTTTTGCTCTTTTAATTTCTTCGAATTCTGGTACAGAAGGTTTAGTTTTTAAGAACGTATTGAAAATTTGTTCAATAGTTCTTAGAGCTATTCTTCCCTCTTCCCTAACCTCACCTTCCCAGTTTTCTCGAGCCTTTTCCCAACTCCTCTGCATCCTTCGTAAACTAAATAAAATACCAATTATAGCCACTACTCCCACTTCATAAGGATCCAGAGATGCCGAGGAAATAAATGCTAGGCCACTGAGTATCGTACTCAGTAAAGATGTACAGATAGTCTGAATCACTAATTTTTGCCCTAGTGCTTGAAGCGATGGAATAGTGAGATGAGATAGGTACAAACGGGCAACTGAAATATGTGGAGGCCAAGACTGATCTTTTGGTTGTAAAATCGATTTATCTGCATGGTTAGATATAAAGTCCTCAAGTTTTGGGGGTGCTGGTTTATTTCCCAATTTTGCATTAGATGCCTGCTTACTTATATGTTCAGAAACATGACACCTAGGAGGGATCTGGATTTGTTTATTCATCATGCCACGTTCTTCAATGCGACCAGCAAGAAAAATAGCCTCTTTTTCAGCGTTTACGAGAAAATTGTCATTTAATAGTTCTGAGGCTATAAGAGAAATATCATCGACCCTCCAGAACAACTTCCACCAACTTAATCTACACCATCTTCGGCCCTTAAATGCAAGCTCTAAATTGTCTTGAAGCTCACTGTGGGATCGAGAAGCCCAATTTTGCAACTCTGTATGAAGCTTTATAATATCATTTTTTGACACTTTTCTGGAATTTTCCTCTGCAAGTAGTCGGGCTTGATCGTCCTCAATGGCTCTTGATGTATTCTCTAATACAGACTCAATAAGTTTTTGAAGATATAACTTCATTCCCGCATTCACAGATGTTATTCCTTGTTGGAGCCATGACTGAATTTTGGGTAGACCACTTAGGGGCCAGCTCGTTTTATATTCAGAAAGATTGTTAATATTTTGACGGACGCTTTCCAAGGCCTTAGTTGCTAAAGCTACATTTATATACTGGCTAGGAACGGATAACTTTTGATCATCGGATACACTGAGATCAATAGCAGTTCCTACAAAGTCTTGATGGTTGGAATTCATGGAAAATTTTAGTAAATTAATTGCTCCGAGTAGGCCTTCTGATATTAACAATGTTCTATGAACTGGCATTCTGACTATATTATATCTTCCTGTACTGGAGCTTGAGATTTTTGCAGCCGGAACCAAGAAAGCTTCTGGAGTAATCTCTTCCTTCCACATATCAGATGAGAAGTCTGATTCCATAATTAAAATTTCTGCACGATGCCTATTCAGTAATGGAGAAGATACATGTAATTCTTGCACAAGATTGTTATCTTTCAGAGTTCCCAGGGAAGTTTCTGGATCAAGCTTAAGTAATGTTGCTTGGGGACTTTCCGATAAAAGAATCTGCTCCCATGATTCCTTTGGTTTCAACGGATCTGCAAGGAGTAGTCGAATTATTTCTTTAGCTCTTTGAAATGAACTTTTTTCTCCTGAAATACATAACACAGCTATACGGATCGTTTCCTCTCCACACTTCTGCTCCAAGCCTCGAAGTGCAAGCTGCCATCTTGATTGACTAATATAGGGTGAAGCATGTTTGTTAAGCTCTTTAAGAGTTCTAATAAGTTGTGCTCTTGGGTTTTTCAAATCAGATAAGAATTTTGCACTGATTTGATAAATTTTTTTTGTAGCTAGGCCTCTATGTCGTCTCGTAAACAGGTTATGTGATTCAGAACATGCAAAAGCGAAATTTCTTGGGCAAACCTGGCAGAAATATCTTAATTTATCTAGCTGCGGAGATAAATTCTTCACAAAAACCCCATGTGAAACTTGGGGGAGCATAACGATATCAAATATCTCATATATAGTGTTCTAAAACCAATTGGCAAGCAGTTAATTGCCTCTCTTTTTAGGCTAAATAGTCACGAACAACATCACCGCGCAATTAATCAAAACATATAGTTATCTATTCAATTTTCCAAATTTGTTTCAAAGCTATCTAATTATTTACCTTAAGACCACCAAATGCACGATCAAGCTCGTCACCTTCTTTGTTAAGTATATCTGGATGGATTATCTGCGTCACCGATGCATCTACGTTAGAAACCTCTATCTGAGAATCTATTAAATTTCCATCCGCTCTAGGTTTATCGGGATGTAATATTCGTGCGTCACTATCAAGCCAACCAGGAGCTATTCTCCTTCTTTCTGCTAGCTCTCTGGCAGCAATTTCCCTTTCCCAGGATTTAAGCTCTTCATCCGCATCATCCTTAACTTTTTGTACATAGTTTCTCAAGGCCTCGCAAGATGCTTTAATTTCATCTGGGTGAGCTGCATTTCCTGACTTGGATATCACATATTTGTTATCGGGCCGATCTGTATGAATGCCTGTTGAAAAAGGCGGTAATGTGGAAGGTAGCTTTTTGTAAGTAGATGGCAGTATCGTTGCAACTGGTAAAGAGACAAATGGTGACACCATCAATGGCACTTGGGCTAGGAGTTCATGATTGCCTTCTGGAATTTATGAATTTAAAGCTCATTAACAACTTCAATAATTGTCACTTACGGTTCTCATGCATTTTGAATATGTCGGTCACGTATTCAGCTCTGACGAAAAGGGCTGAGATGGGTGTTGTTTGAGGTTAGCCATTCGTTAGGTTAACAAATGATCGCAATTTAGAAGCAATCGGTCTATATTTTTCTGAAATACCGGTAGTTTATAAATTTGAACACACTAATTAATGCCTTATGAGACATAAATCAAGTATGGTTACAAGAACTCTACACCCACATGTGTTTCAAAGGTATTAGCATAAATTAAGATCCTGGACTGGTTAGGGGCGACATTTCTCGTCGCCAATGCTGACAAAGCAATAGAGTAAGTTAGGTGTGTGTCCACAAGAATTACCAAAGCCTATCATCAACGCTTTGCTCGTACAGTGAGACTTGAAGTTTGATCAATAAAATATAATTCAAAAATCCTAACGCTGATTTGATCAAACTGTTTATTAGAAGCCGACGAAGGAACCATTCGACGCTTTTACGCTAAAGAGAAATCATGGCTACCACGGACGACGGGGAGCTGAGCATCCAAACCAGTATAGGACGAACAAAAGTAGACAATGCATTACGGGCGATACATCAAAAGAAACCGATTCCAGAGATTGACTTTACACTTCATACAATGGAAGATGGCACCCAAGTGAGCACCTTAGAGAGAGTTTGTAAAGGTAACCAACCTCTTGCACTATGGGCTAGCAAACTGGTGTATCTAAGATATTTGAATAGATGTACAGGCACCGGCAATGTTTCCACCAACAGATGAACAATTCTTTTCAACTGATGATCCTAAAAAACCAAATTTGGCCTTTTTAAAGCAACATCTCTATAGGGAAGGCCGTCTTACCGAAGAACAAGCTCTTTATATCATTGAAGAAGGAACAAAAATTCTCAGGCAAGAGCCCAATCTATTGGAAATGGATGCTCCAATTACTGTATGTGGGGATATTCATGGCCAGTACTACGACTTAATGAAGCTGTTTGAAGTTGGTGGTGACCCAGCCGAGACTAGATATTTGTTTCTTGGAGATTATGTAGATAGGGGGTACTTCAGTGTGGATTGCGTATTATACTTATGGTCTTTAAAAATATGGTTTCCTAATACAATATGGCTACTACGAGGAAACCATGAATGTAGACATCTGACAGATTACTTTACATTCAAGCTTGAGTGCAAGCACAAATACTCAGAGAAGATATATGAAGCATGTATGGATTCCTTCTGTGCTCTTCCATTAGCTGCAGTTATGAATAAGCAGTTTCTCTGTATTCATGGAGGGCTTAGCCCTGAGCTGCTTACATTAGAGGATTTCAAACAGGTAAGTCAGCATGTGAATACTCAATAAAATTTATTTCTAATTAATTTTGAACAGATCGACCGATTCCGGGAGCCCCCTACCCATGGGCTAATGTGTGATTTATTATGGGCAGATCCATTGGAGGAGTTTGGACAAGAAAAGACGTCCGAATATTTTATTCATAATCATGTTAGGGGCTGCTCTTACTTCTTTTCATATCCAGCTGCTTGTAATTTCTTGGAGAAGAATAATCTTCTTTCGATTATCCGAGCCCATGAAGCACAAGATGCTGGTTATAGAATGTATCGCAAGACACGGACTACGGGGTTTCCCAGTGTAATGACAATCTTTTCTGCACCAAATTACCTCGATGTATACAACAATAAAGCAGCTGTACTTAAATACGAAAATAATGTTATGAATATCCGGCAGTTTAACTGCACCCCTCATCCATATTGGTTACCTAATTTTATGGATGTCTTTACTTGGTCATTACCTTTTGTCGGTGAAAAAATAACTGATATGCTCATTGGCATTCTTAGTACTTGTTCCGAAGATGAATTGAGAGAAGATTTAACTCCAACCGCCATGTCTCCATATAACCCCATATCATCGCCAAATTCACCCATTGATCCCGAATCAATAGAATATAAGCGGCGTGCCATTAAAAACAAGATTCTAGCTATTGGTCGCCTTTCACGTGTCTTTCAAGTTCTCCGTGAAGAATCTGAAAAGGTTACTGAATTTAAAACTGCTTCTGGGGGACGCCTACCCGCAGGCACTCTCATGCTCGGGGCCGAAGGTATAAAAGATGCCATAACTGGCTTCGAAGATGCACGCAATGTAGATTTGATGAACGAAAGATTACCTCCTAGTCTCGAAGAACTTGCACGAACAACTGAAGAAGACAGAGCTTTAGCACTAGAGAGGGCTAAGGAAAGTGCAGATAACGATCGGGGACTTCAGATGTTATCTAGAAGACTTAGTTTGTCAGTGTTCCTTCAAGCAAATTATTAATACTATAAACATAATAGCAGCTAACTGTAAGATAGAGTGGGAACTCAATCAAATAGACCGCAACTAAGTAAACTTTCGAATTCTGTTCCATCCCTCGATACCAATGTTCCTGACAAATAAGAGGATGATCAAAGAGACTCCTTTATTATAAGCTCGGTGGTTGATCTGCAGGTACAGAATTACTATTACTATCACGAGAATTTATTTTAATAATGATGATGGCTCGGCGAAGAGTTCTTTTCTAAGACGACAGCTTATTATATAAAGTCAATCAACTGAAATTCAGTTTAATTTTATCAGACAGCATATAGTAGCAGCAAAACACAAACAAAATGAACTTCAGATGAGGCTGTTTGGCGCTATATTCTCAGGCGATCCAAACTACAGTTGAATTTAACTACAATAGAGAAATTTTGGTCATTTCAAGAATTTCTCTTGCAATATTCTCATCATTTCCAGATTTATCTAGGCGGAAGTGCATAGTTTAGGGCAATAAAATTAACGACTAAAGACATGATGTGAAAGATTTTATTTAATTCACTACTTTTTGCTGATTAAAAATTCATAATCAATAGTGTAGCTGTAGTAAATATATAATGAAACTACGAGCCAAAAATGAAAGTTATAATTTAGTCAGACCCCTGTAGAAAAAAAACCTAGTAAAACTAGAGTTTCTGCTAATTTATAATTTATGTATCTCATATTGTTAAAATAATCTTTCCCAGAACTAAAATTTAAAACAAGTTGAACTCACTCGAGGACCTAGCCATCAGGCTGATTATTTGCACATCTTATACTGTACATACGTATATCTTATCATCTAAGATTGGCGTAGTAACCGTTTTGAAGGATAATAGGATGTACTGTCACAAATCAGATAAATAAAGCATAAGGCATTCTTCTAAAGGATGATAATTAAAATTGGAATTATGGAGATCAATATTGTACAGGAACCACACGTATTTATATACATTCGATCATTTTGTACCTACAGTGCATTGAGACGAAATATGTCTAGAAGTTTTCCATTGACACCCATAGAACTTTGATTTTTCTACTGACCAACTCATAGCTACTGCGGTCCTAAAGATTTCTATTAGACTACGTTGATGATTCTTTTCCTCATTATTCTTTGATGTAGAATTATCGTGATACTAGAGCTATTCGGAATTTTCTGGCTGTTTCTATTATATTAGGAAACAATCAAGTGCCTCATAGCTCAGGTATTGGTGTAAACTGCGCTGTATAGTGTAAGAGGAAAGTAAAAGTTTGTAGAGGTGATAATGGTTCAATACCCATAGATATATAGGATACCCTCAATTTCTTCCAGTTTGGGAAACAAATAAATGAAGTATAGTTAAAGCTATTTGGGTACAGAAAACACAATTTTATCTTTCGAGAGTTTTGAATATGTACTGTCCAATATAATTTGATGAATATTTGACGAATAAAGAGTGCCGTCTGGGATAAAGTGTTTACATTATAACCTTCTTTCATAATTTAGTCAATTCGAAAATATTGAGATAACTTATGAAAGCCTCTTTCAGCCAGTATATTTTGGTCAAGTATAGGTTCTTCGTTTGACGTGATTAAATGACGAGTACCCATTCCAGGTATAGAAAACACATAAATATGGCGATCATACCCATGGATTGGTATAGACCAAAAAGTGCGTTTGATATTCATTTAGATAAAACATTTGAGTTGTGGCAGAAAAAGATAATTGTAAATTTCAGATACTAATTTCAAGTAAGAATAAGATAGCTCATTAATTCACAAAGTCCACCATGCTGTACTTAATAGTTCTGACGACTGATTTAATAATCATTTTGTCATATTGTAAAGGCTAGCTTTTGAAAATCTGAGTGTGCAGTATTCCTTGATTTTTGAAGCTGGGCATGCCTGTGCTGTTGAGATCGAGTTTCATCGATACTGGAGATAGTTATTTAGATTTCAACTGGTTCAAAATGGCATTAGACATATACCAATGACAACACCGAACTTCAGGAGCACATGAGGCTCATAAAATCGCCCCCACTTCAGTTCAGCAATAGTTAATCCTTATGACAGAAATGTCAGGTAACCGGGTTGTACCCTTAAACAACTTATGTCCCTTGCCTCGAGGCCACTGCGTCTCGGAATTTAATAGCACAAATTTTACAGGAACCTCACAATCAGCCTCATTAGACGAACTAAAACGGTTGAAGGGGAGGCTTATTCGTTTCGGTCATCAAGTGCATAACACGTATTATATTTAGAGTCAAGAAATAGAGCTGAGGAATATCTACGCTAAATTTGAAATTACTGCGCCATGGAAAAGCTTAAGAAATACTCTTTTTACTGCATAAATTGACCACTGGTAGTCTTGAAAACATAACCTATCCACAGTCGAGATAAATTTTCTATACGTTTTTTTCAAGTCTTCTCCAAGAATCGGAGTCTAAATAGGTCCCTTTTCTGAAGAAGTTACGACAGAAATCATCGAAATCTTTTGGCATAATGTGCAAGGCTTCTAACACCTCAACTGGATTGTCTCCAACTATGTCTTGAGCAAGTGCTAATTCTTTTGGGCGTGTCGCTTTTCGAAACTTTTAATGGTAGCGCCTGATTCCAATAACTTCTCCGAGGTTCACGAGACGACTGTGGAATCTGTTGTCTTCGCCATGTCCAAAGAGAGGTAGTACGTGTTTGTTGTGAGGAAGATGAATAGAATCAAGGACTTCATCCTCTCTCCACTTCTTCCTCACTTACAATTTTTATTTCCTTTACTGTTCTTCCTACGCTCTATCGGTGAAGATGCATCTTCTAATGGACTAGACTGTGACACTAGGTCACGCTTGCGATAAAAAAGACGTCGGTAGTACTTTTTCCACGCGGATTTGCGATCAGGGAATCGGTTTTCATGGGTTCTGGATGTTACTACAAGGAGAACAGCGAAGCGCAATTTTTGAGCTTTTTTGAAAAAACGTGTATTTCATCGTCCAATTGACGTGTTATCTTCCTTTTTCAGTCTTCGTGGCTCTGATAACAAGTATAATTCCATAACTAATTAAACGAAAAAGAGCCACGATGAATAATAATCATCGATTTGATGCTGCCGCATGGCGAAAAGATTTGAAGAGTCAGTCAAGCACGACGCAGTGTAGCGAAATATGCCGGTGAAATTAACAGAATTAATTAGTTGATCTGATGTGATTAACATTAGGTTGCGGTGCATTTCTACAAAGCCAATACCTAATTTGCTAACGTATCATATCCTGCTATAAGGAAGTCTCAGATCGCGTCAGCTTCTTTTTTGACATTAAGCGCCAGCTAATTTTGTGTAGGGCATCAACATATTCTTCAGCCATAATTCATGACTCGAAATTATGATGATTTAAATAAATCACATGTAGTTCAATAAGTTTTTAAAATGGCCCCAATAAATCCATACTTCAAAAAACACATGTAGATGAAAAACTAACATACTAAAAAGGGGGGTTGCCGTATATTTTGTAGCGAAGGGTGGGAAGTTTCACGGGTCCATAATCAGAGGCTGAGGTCGAGCGGCAGTACTTCCGCTCCGCCCCCTTTGCTAGACCTCCCGTAGAAAGATATATACCCACCTCCATTGATTAAAGAAACACTCACACAGTTGTCAGAATCCACTTGGATGTCAAACGTAGCCGTTCGAGCGGTGTTTCACAAACTGAGAGTGCGTGAAGGCGATGAACCAAATGCAGTCTTTCGCACGCGTTATGGTTCATTCGAATGGCTTGTGGCACGTTTTGGGCAGATAGGTGCCCCAAGTGCATTTCAGCCTTATATTAATAGTGTTCTTAATGATTTTTTAGGAGACTTTTGTTCTGCCTACTTAGATGACGTATTAATATATACCAATAGAGATATTACAGATCACTCGGAAAAAATCAACATGGTTTTGGAACGATTAGGTCTAGGAGGACTCAAATTAGATCCACGAAAAGGTGCGAGTCTCTGATCTAATCCTTGGATCAACTAGACAGGCCAGAGTCATGAGAGGATGGCAGATCTTGGTCAGACTCTTCAAGTAAGACCTGGTAAGAAAATCAATTTCAGAGGGTTCTTCAATAGTAACCTAGTAAGTTTAAGCGCATACCTAGCTTTCTGGGAACACCCAGGCCTATTAAAATAGGAGATAAGTATGAATGTACACATAAGTAGAAGTAAGGCTACGGAGTAAACGACATTAGTAGGATTGATTGGGCTCGTCTATCAACTAAAAAGATAAGCTATTCAAAATTTAAAATGTAACATTGTTATAAAAAAGCAAGGAAAGAAAGACAATACTACTTTATAAAGTTTTATAGAAAAAAACGTAAAATCACAAACAAAAATGAACCTATCTCTATAAAAAGTAATAGTGATTTCATAGTGTGTTTAATTAACTTTAATTCCTAATAAATCTGTAGATAAATAACCTTTGTTTCCCATTGTACCTCTCCAATACACCGACATTGTTCCAAAGACTAACCTTCCTGATATAGTTTCTGGCTTTTTACCATCTTCTTCCACAAAAAAGCAAACCTGTTGCACGTCACCAGGCATTAGTTTAGGTTTTTCATTGGCCTCTTCTTGATTGATGACGTTCCAGTTTAAGTTTTGACTTTTAAACCCATTTCGGTCATTGAAGACGACATTTTCGAGTATGACATTTTCTTCTCCACAATTTTCAAGCTGGGCCTCTAAAGCCCAAGTTTTACGAGCAGTAGGTGATGGTATGGCAGTGATTTTTGATCGAACAGTTAGACAGTTCTTACAAACAAATTGATATAATTTCCTAAAAGCTCTAACACGCCCGCTTGTGGCTGATGTTTCGGAGTAGGTAACTGATACAGCAAGTACATGATTTCCTTCCTCTTTAAGTTCAACTTGAATAATTTTTTGCAAACTTTGCCCTGGGGAAAGATTGCTTCCCTCTATTTTCTCATCTCCTTCCTCCACTGTTGCCATTGGCTTAGGTGATGATGGGCGAAGAAAGAGCTTCATCGGCACACCAGAATTTGGTGTCTTTATTTCAGCCTCAATATGTACAGCACTGATAGTCTTTCCATTCATATTTCCGGGAACTATTTCATTATTTGCACATAGAGTGCACGAGAAAGTTTCTCCAACGTAGGCATAACCAAAAGCTGGAGGTAGTGTGAGGAGAGGAGAAAGAATAAAACTGTCGCTGTATGCATTTTGAACGGGATATGCGTATGAAGCGGAAGTGAGGATCAGATCTGAGGAATCTGCAGGTAGAGGTTGTTGGATTGACAATGATGGTCGAGAAAGCCTAGTAACTTTAGTGACTAAGTCAAAGGTCCTAATATGAAGTCAATACCGGAGTACCTTCAGAGACACTGAATGTGGCTCTCTAGTTAAATCGAGGGCTGCTGCTGAGCGCGTCTGAGTCATCTCGTAATTAGTTTTTTCGAATTAATAAGCCCAATAATTAGCGATCTTTTGAAGAGATCGACAACTTGCACTTTGTGCAAAATGATATTCAATCAAGTTCTCATGACTAAGAGATGTCACCTCTTAGGGAGCGAACCCAAGGAATACCTTTGACACGTTCAACCCATCTCATGCTAGTGATGAATACTCCTAAAGGTGCACAGAATTCTCCATTTTATGGCTACATATAATTTTGAAATTCCATTAGGCTTGGTGCACAATAAATTACTAATTCAAAGATGGGCAGGTCGAGGAGTATTTGCCTCGGAGGATATTCCAGCACACAGTATCCTCGAAGTGTCTCCAGTGCTAGTTTTGGATCCTAATGAGAATAAGGATCATATCAGCAAAACGAATTTGTATCATTATACATAGTATTTGAACCTGAATGATCTGCTGGTAAAAAAAGTGATAACTAATATTAGAATTTGAAATTTAAACAGTAACTGGCCATATTCTACACAATCAACTATGGCTGATGACAGTAAAAGTACATCAGTGCAAACACAAGCTCTAATCCTTGGCTTGGGGTCAATGTTCAACCATAGTGCACTGAAACAAAATGTTGGATGGGAACGTGATGTTCAGAATAAAATTATCACATATAAAACATTGCGAGATGTAAAGGCAGGAGAGGAATTGTGTATAAGTTATGGAAATCGATTAACGTTCAAAGATGCAGATGTAAGATTAGAGAGTGAATGTGATGGTAACTGGCAATCATTCTTAGGTAATGAGTTTTTTACACTAAATTAAGTGATATCTACTTTTAAGAAAGAGATTATAGTTGAGATAAAACATTGAACTCTTAGATATGAGTGAAGAATCGATATCTTATTCATCTGTAGTGAGAAATAACTTATATCCTGCACCTTCATGAACTATGTTGGTAATATATTATCGCTTCAAAATCATTATTTTAATTTATAACAAGATTTAACTATGGCAATTTTCAAAATATACCGATACCTGACTCTTGTCACATCCCAGGTGGAGGAGGTACCTTCTTAAATGTTAATAAAAGTTGGAGTTGGTTTGGAGAGAATATCTTACAGCATTGTAGCCACTCGCACCTGAGCCTGGAGGTGGTGGCGGAGGTGCTTCACTTGGTGGTGGTGGTGGCGCCGGTGTTGTCGAAGAAGTAGATGACTGATCCGATATCTGTTGTTGCTGGGCTGTAGCTGCAGCCATATACTGTTGATAATATTGCAAATATGCAGCATATCCTCCATATGCAGCGTAAGGATCGGCGCCGTTTCCGTAATATTGTGCATATTGAGCAGCGTAATCAGCAGCGGCAGTAGAATTTACAGCGCCAGGCGCAGATGACATAGCCATAGCTCCTCCAGCAGAATTTGATGCTAAATTGGAGTTATTATATCCACCACTATACATGCCATATGAGCCAGATCTATCGGGTGCGCGATCACCATATCCACGTTCACCACCGTATCCCGTGGTTCCACCATAAGGACGTTGTAGCTGTGGGCGACTTTTAAACTCTTCATATTGCTCTCGAACATTTTTTAATAAGTCTTCACAGAGGTCTTTTGCCTTTTGAACTTCTGCTGGATCTGGTCCTGCGACGTGTAAGTACATGGGTTCGTCACTTTCTTGCCCAGTTCCATGCTCCATAAAGCCAGAGCCGCGACCTTTAATCTGTACACGACACCGTGTTTCCTGTTGAATATGTTTCACATATGCTCCTCCATGTCCCACTACCTGAGCACGAAGATTGAATCCAGGGATAGGCTCAAATTCAATTGGTATTTTCTCCTCGGGCCATTTACGCTATTATAATTAGTAAGATTTTAGCTATTTCAGGTAAGATGTACTCTTCCAAATTCATCTCTCTCAACTTGTTCTGGCTCTCGACGTCTAAATCTTCGCTCGTCAACTAGATTAGGAAGTTCTTGTTTCATAAGTTCTTCAATCTTTGCTACTGCTTTCTCTAAGCCTTGTTTAGTCGTGCTGGTGACATGGAGATATAGCGGTGGATTCTAAATATCATTAGCTATTTCTCATGCAATAGAGTTATTCTTACAGCAGTAGTAGCCATAGTCTTGTCAGGATAATAATTTCCACGGGTCGTGACATCTTCAAAAGTCAACATAGGAACTAATTCAAATGGTAAGTTGTAAGAGGATATAGCGTACCAGCTCCGGTTTCATCCTTGATCTAGATATTACGCAGCGGGAGTCAGCAGATGCAAATGAGAGGTTTTTGTGCTATAACTATGAGGCTTTATATAGTAAGCGTGTAAATTCTCATAATTAAAGTTGAGAAGAATAGCTATAAAAGCGTTTCTAATAGAGTGCCTGATGTATCAGTGGAATATGACCCAAGAAATATTTACCATTTTTTGTGTAGAGCCTTTAGTCAGTGTGTAGCGATTTCGAAGATCGTTGACTTCAATGTCTCGTATATAATCACCATCTGCAATGTACATCTCACCATTCACCAGACTTGCACTATTGCTTGAATTCCCAGTCTTGGGAGAATTAAGTGCCGCAGGAGTTGGACTAAGTGTGGATCGAATTGGAGGGACGTCAACATGTTGTATACCTTTTTTTGCTTGAATTTGTGCATTTATTTTGGCCGCAGCAGCAGCTAAGTTTTGTTAGTTAAAAACGAGAAATATGGATCAGATTTTATGATTTATTACCTGCAGCTGCAGCTGCGTCGAGTTTCTTGACAGGTTCAGGAGTTGCTGTCTGACTGTGATCTGTATTTGGAGGACTTCTGCTTCGTCTACTTTCTGAATTTTTGGCAATTGGTGACCGAGATCTTCTATCAAACCTTGAGGTTCTCTTTGGTTCTGGCTCAACTTGATCGAAGCGCGAGCGCTTGTTAGCTCTCCTCTCAGTATCATCCATTATAGTAGTTTAGAAAGCTACTTTAATTTCATTCGTAATACCGGTTGAAAGATTGACAGGAGTTACGAGTCTTTGTCAAAGGACAAATGTAATGGGTGTGAGCCTATCGGATAAAGTATATTCCGACAGTTATTCAACCTGAGGTATCTAAGTAGCGATTATCTTTAATTAGTAAAGCCCCGATTAAGCATGGTTCCCTAACGCAAATAGGATTCGGTCCAACATAAGGAAAAATCGCATGTACCAGACATCCCATTATGAATACAATAGAAATAGTCCATAACAAAAAGGATCACTTACATTGAAACTATACAATTGTATCATACTGAACACAACTACAGTATAACTGGCACTGCCGCTCATTTGACGGAAATGAGCTCTCAACTACCCCGAATTACCCATTCTGCCCTTTCCTCCCACTCCCCTCCCCTTATCGCACCACCTGATCCACCTCCGTCAACTATAACACCACCTGATCCAACAGCACC
>QVIK01000739.1:0-24804 GCA_003957845.1 Oidium heveae | reverse complement strand
AACCTAAGCACGGTCTAAGGAATATATGTTAGATCACGTGGGGGGTGAGGAAATAACGAAAAGAGGGTGAGGATTTAACATTTTCCTAATTAAAAAGTCAACTAGTAAACTGAGGACTCAACTAAAACATTATATTTATTTATTTTTCGAGGCTCGGAATATAAGTTCACAAACACTCCACATATACCTAACCTCCATAAGAGTATCTAGATCCGAAATGCAGACATTATGTTCTCAGGATCTCCTCATACTTTGCCACCACGACTTGAACGCCCAAAATATGTTAACTTACAACATGTATACCATTCAAAAACGTGCGTTATAAAAATGGAGCTTGTTGCAAGCATAAAATTATGCAGGTTCATTTTCCGGAGTATTTAACCTCGTGCACTTATACACGGCGAGATTCTACCAATGATCTTTTGATCAATAATCATAGAAACCTTCTAGAATATTCTACTAGCTAAGTGTTTTCATGTTCCTTGCAATACAGAAATTTATAGAACATCATAGAATCATGGAATCTTCTGAAAGCTTCCATGACCTCTAGAATACTCGAGCTGTTGTCAATACCTACGCTTAATAGCGCAGGTTATAGGGAATTATCGGCCTACCAGCCCTTACAGTCGGCATTATCATCGACTTCTAACAATTAACTATTTATTGCATCAATGTTTGTAATTTCAGCTGTAGCAGCAAATTTTTCAGCGGCATTGGCCCGGGTTACCGCTTGAAACTCTCTTTCTCCTGCCCGACGGAAAGATTCTAGCTGTTCTTTGATAGGTGCACCAGAGCGAGTTGGACGAGCAAGGTATTTGCGGCTGTTAGAACGACGTGTGCCTCCGCAATTCCTGCGTTTAGTTGCTTCCATATATAGAATTTCAGTATGATATGTGGTGCCACAGTTTCCACACGATGGCACCCTAGAACAATTTCTTGTGTGGTGATGATCATTGCAGCACCAACATATTCCAGAGCCTATTGCTTTTTAAATGGCCTTCCAATTCCGGATTCATCAAAAACTCTGAGCCCACCTCGTGGAGCTTCTGGGAAGTATGCCATCCACGTCCTGTGGGTCGCTTCGGCTTTTTTCCGGCCATATAGTTTCACATACGATAGTCGCACATTACATACTCGCTCAATCTCGTCACTAAGCATCGGAATGCTTACCTCTACTTGACTCTACTCTGTGCATACAGACGATGATACAGTTGGGGTCAGTACTGGAATCCAGTTGGTAGCCGATTCTAACTTTGCAACTGAAAGAAAGAGCCCATTTCCTGTGCTTTTTACTTTCTCATGAGCTTCTGTGTTGCAGGGACCTTAAGCAAATCCTGAGTGGACAGGCTTAATTTTTCCAATCAGTGAGGGTGATATTGATAATTTTTTGACTAAATCTTCACGCATACTAACAGGAAATGATTTTTGCCACTCGTGCTCTTGAAGGAAACAGACAAGTAGTTTTTTATTAGTGGGAGCTGTTGAAGATTTCTCTTTGTTTACCTCTTATTGTCTTTACGTGTTCACGGGAGTTATTTGTGTTTTGTCGCTTGGGCCTTCTTCTATCTATTGCGAGTAGGAGTAACCTATGTATTTAGCAATTTGAGGAGGTTTTGATACTTGGTGAGCTTCTAACATATGTTATCCAATTGGGCATACGCTCTTCTTAACTTGGGGGATTGCGACAGCAACATTCCTTTCAATGTTTTTGACTCTTCCAGATCTTCAACCGCTACCTTTAATCGGTTTAGATTGTGATGGAATCTTGGCGGGATTGGATGAGTTATCAACTGCAGCAAAGTTTGCTATTGTTTGTCGAAGATATGCTTTGAAGGCAACAACTTCTTCTTTGTCGATTTCGTGAGAAAATTTTGCAAAAGTGCTTTCTACGTTAATATAAACTGTGATGCATATCATCAGGCGCGCATGCTAAGCAAGTTCACAACGCTGTCGGGTCGCAACTGTTTCGGTAAGTTCTCGTAGAGGGTACTTATTCGCAATATTGTAGTTGTTCCTGCTATTTTTCTGAGGGTTTTCCGATTAAAACGCTAGTAGGGAGCGACAGGCTTGAGGATCTATCTGCCGTCTGGTGTCTTTATGGGTTGTTCTTGGTTTAACGGTCGTGGAGGTGAGGTGGTAAGGGGTAAGGTATTGGGAATGGGGGTGTGGGAGTAGTTGATGGCTCAATTCCATTGAAGGAGCTTGCGATTCTTAGGAGATTTCCATTGAAACAGTCATATTTGTATCATAATACTTATTGTTGATTGTTAAGATGGATTGATAAATATTTATCTTGCTCCAAATCGCCTTTGTATAGACATCCATGGCAGATGTTGTTATTATCACTAATTGGCGCCAAGCAGGTACTAAGGTTGCTTCCTGGCTAAAGTCACCCAGGCACAATTGGCGTACCTGCATAGCCTTAGACCCTCAGGTTGCTTCTGATATCATGTGACAATCGGATTGTGTATAACGTCCCTTATCGCACACCAAAAATCCATCAAGACGTCATCGTTTGCAACTCGTCTACCCCTGTCGCACTTAAAAAATTACAGTACATAAGTAATGCATAAAACTTATGATTGAAAACGTTCAGATGCAATGTTAAGGATAATAATCATATAGTTATCCACGTATTAATACATTTGACACTAAGGGATTTATACTTTGACTTTTGCCACTAGACATAATTCTTCAACTGGAATTAATTGTTCCGATTAAATATATGTTTGTTGTCATTTAACCTACACTTTAATCCCAATCTATAGGAAATAATGTTTATTAGTCTTATCTCAACTGTCCATTTTTCTAAAATACAGAATCAGTACTCAATACGACGAAAAACGAGACTTTACTGATAGTTGAGCCAGAATCTTCAGATTTAGAGACTTGAGACATTATACTGACACCTGAAAATAGGTAAGCTAACCGAATTCCTGTCTCATCAAGCTCTGCCAATACAGTCGTCAAAGCTATACCTAATTGTAACTGTTTGTGAGGTCTATTTTAGTCCTGAATATGGAGAAGATTTTACCCGAGCTGTTGGTACCTAATGTGGCATCAATTACAAATTTTTTAGTACTTGAGACAAGGGTAGAAATAGTACCAAGAATGTATATAGCTAAAGCACGAATATTATCCGATGTATAGACTTCCTGCCAATATTCACTTTGTATGGAAACATCGACGTGGATTTGAATTGATCATGATCTCGCCGCCATATGCTCTTGTTTGTTTGCTGCCATTTATAATACACTTGGTATTGGGCAATTCTATCTACATTTGATATGTTAGAGGCCTAAAGGTCGCGATAAATATCTGTAGGTGTCTATCCTAGAGACCAGGATTCGATGAATTCTAAAGCCATCGGTGGGATTCGGATATCGGAGTAAACTCTGTGGTGGATNTGGATTTGAATTGATCATGATCTCGCCGCCATATGCTCTTGTTTGTTTGCTGCCATTTATAATACACTTGGTATTGGGCAATTCTATCTACATTTGATATGTTAGAGGCCTAAAGGTCGCGATAAATATCTGTAGGTGTCTATCCTAGAGACCAGGATTCGATGAATTCTAAAGCCATCGGTGGGATTCGGATATCGGAGTAAACTCTGTGGTGGATGTGTTCTAAAGTCACTTTCAGCCGGCGATCGGAAAGCTGTGGCTGTAAAACTAGTTTGCTATGACAAGGAAACCGTTCCATTGTGCTTCGATCACGCTGCCCTTTTGCTTTTGATTTGGAGAATTAGGTACTATCTTGACAACAACAGTTTGAGTAAGTTATGTACGATTTCGAACTCCTTGTCGAAATCTATGACCCCCGGAATCTTGAATAAAATTAACGTGTTGATTGATCGCTTGATACTTCGAGATATGGTCAAGAATGGATCCGTTGAGAAGCTCGAGGGCTTGTCCGAATATGATAGGCAATTGAGGTCAAAAGTGTATCATAGTTGTAGTCATGCTGTCTGGCCATGTACAAAGAATTTATCAGAGAGCATATGAGAAAGTAAGAAGACTAACGGGTTGACTCCAAGTCCGGATTTTGAAGAGAAAGCTGTCCTATCTATCCAGTTCAGGCAGAGCTCATTTGTTAGAATGCCGAGAGCATAGCTTGAATGATTTTCCCTGTTTGTTGGTAGAAATGTCCTCGATGGGACGATAGTTTCCGCAACGGGAGCAAAATTGCTTGGATTGGGACTCCGTTTATAAAAGGTTAACTGATAATGGAGTTTTTATTTCTATGCTGTATACTAAGTGTTTGCGCGAAGAGTGATAATTTCGGTATAAAAATTGGAATGTACGCGAATTGGAATGAAGATGGGTATGTTAGTGAGCGTGTCCCAAAATATCAGAAACGCGACGGGGAAGAAAGAATGATTCATAATTATATGCATATGTATGTAATCAATATTTATGCTAAATAAAATTGACGTAACAATATACATTTTATGCAGTAGTATTTCGCTATAATTTTTTGATTTCTAAACAAAAATTATGCAATTTTTACACATCCAATCCCTCTAAAGCCATTTGATAATTATGAAATACCTCGGCGTCAGAGCTTGCACCCAATCCCACTTTATCTTTGCAGCAGTACCCTAGATAGATTTACGAAACCGCCCCCTGATCCGCCTGTTTGGTTGACAGAAGAAGGGAAGCTTGAAAGTTTTTCCGGAGCTGCATGAGCAGTTTAGGTCTGCATCAGTGTGACGAAATCGACGATGGTAAGATGCGAAGTCGACATGCCCAGAGCGGGTGAGTGGCAAATATAATGAATGATTGGGCTAGGTTTGGTTGTAACAGTTATTAGGCAAAGGTCATGCGATCAAACTTTTATTCGAGGTATTAGCGGGCGTATTAAGGGTAAACCTTCCCAAGCGACAATGATGTTACGGGTCACATGATGTCTCAACCAGAGGAAATACATACTATCCTATTTGGGTATAGCTTGGCCTGGCGTTAGAGCTATGTTTAATTATCTGCAGTAGCCCATTGCTTGTATATTTTACTCTGGTCTCAAGGAAATAAATTTTAGTTCGCTATTTACCCAAATGACACGCTTTCCACATGATGAATAATACCAGGACCATGTCACATGATACCTACATACATTGGGACAAGCAAGAAATAGGAATATGGGTCCGGATATACCCTACGACTCCACTTTCTTTGCTTTCCGTAAAAGGATGTCATTTTTGATTTTTAATTTATAAAGATTTTAGTGAACAGTTGAATTTTCTGATCTATTCAGATATTCTAATCAGGTGATAATTGCTTGCGGTCAGTTATCCTTGGGAAATTGTCGAGTTTGGTTAGTTTTCCGCAGCTATAAGAGAAACTCTATAATCGATTTTTTGAAATCGAATACTCATCCAGAAAAGCATAAAAATGATTGATTCTGTTACATCTACTGACTTTAATCCCTACAACATCATTCAAATTGAATTAAAGTCCAGTTTATTGTCTTAACAAATTATGAGTTTCAAATTGAATTTCCAGGGTATTTTTGGCTGAAAGGGAAAGATGATTAATTTGAAAGACATGAAATATTTTGGCTGTATCACATAGTTTTTCATCCAACTTTTTTTCCCTGCAGGTTGACTGAAGTGACGCAAAAATGATTACAATAGCCTTTTAAATTTATAGTCACTTATTTTTATAGAGAGAGATTAATGATAATGTATCACATTTCTACATATCATATACTCGTGCTGCTCGGCATGCAGCTTTTTTTACTGTCTTTGATAAGCTTGACTGGAAGGTAAAGACTTTCGGCATGCTATTGGTTATTCAAATCTGTTTGGCCATTGAATACTAGGATGATTTGGGCCAGGTGAGCAGTAAGTATAAGACTAGTTAAAGCCAATAAGCTGTCAGTTAGGTATATTCAACATCAACAATATCAGAACTTGTTACCAGGAAGAGTTAAAATCTTTTGGGCCTAAAATTACCCAAGTTATGTGTCTCAAGGAGCATAGGAAACTACTAGAAACCGATTAAAACCCTCTCATTCTAATATGAGTCCTCATACCCATTCAATTTCTTCAAAAATTTTAGATTCAGGGTGATGGATCCATTTTGACTCACACTTTTCTCACACCAACATACTGGGAGTTAAGCCACCAGTACCTATAATTTTAGTTTTAGTTTTAATGACCATCGTCGTATTCAAGAAATGACTTGAGGCTGAGATGATTAGTAGGAAATTGTGACTAAATAAACTACGTAGGCTTATGCCAACCGGCTGATATGAGTCATGATCTGACCAATTTTATTTTTACGATTTAGCGACGCTATACCTAATATGGCTTAGTGTCTTAAGTTGGAGAGATATGTAAATCGGTAAGCCCTTCATGTAATCCATGCAGACTCTCTTCAAGTCTACACTTCGATAACCAAATATCTCTGTCAATTTCTCTAGCTAAGCTATGAATCGAGGTGGTAAACTTGCACCTGAAGTGAATCGGTCAGTCTCATCCAAAATCATTCAATGGTCATCATACTAACATGTTCCATGAAAATAGAGCACTGTTCGTGAAGAATCTAAGGTACGACGACATTTAGACCTTGTCTATCAGATAAGCCCGCAATTGTTTACATACTAATGTAACCAGCTACAACGTGACACCTGAGGAACTTTTTGACCTCTTTGGGAAGTTTGGACCGATTCGGTATATATCTCATAAGAAGAAAATCTGATTGTATCTAATCCAAGCATAGTCAAATTCGTCAGGGCATTGCAAGTAATACAAAGGGAACAGCATTTGTCGTGTACGAAGATGTAATGGACTCAAAGATGGCTTGTGATAAACTTAATGGGTTTAACTTCCAGAACCGATATCTCGTTGGTAAGTCCGAGTTCACCGATCTAAAACTTCATCAACTCACGCGAAAAGTGTTATATCACCAGCCAGAAAAAGTAGTGCGATCGAAAGAAGACCTCGAAACTCGCAAAGAGAACTTAGAACAACTTAAGAAACAACATGGCATCGAATAACCATTTGTGGACTTCCAGATCAATGTCTCTGCGTGAGCTTGAGTCAGCAATTCTCTTGACAGAAAGTCACGCTTACCGGCATCTGGAAGTCCGCTGAGTCTAAATTCTTGGAAAAGAACAGCTAAAGACAAAATATGGATATCAGCTTACAATGTATTAAATCTTATGTTCTACTCTGTCCAGGGAAAATCGGTTGGAATTACCTTGCTTTTTGGCGTTGATATGGTGGGGCGTTGATGCTAGATAATGTTGCCTGTTAGGTTTCTAGCATGTACTATTTTACATTCATTGGACTTTCTATTATACTAAGAGGCTAGCAAATACAGTAATGACTCTTAAGAGTGATAATCTCTAACCTCCCTCTACTTAAATACTAAAAGCGTCTATCTTAGGCATTTTGTAGATGACTTCTATTCGCTCCCAAAATTCTCTTCAAAGCTTTACTTGCGCGGATGGACTTGTGACGGATGATTTTCCACTTAATGATCAAGTTAATGTCGTTAAGGCGGGGCTTGATCGACTTAAATTAGTTGACGTATCAAAGATCTAAATTAAATGACCTATCAGCTGAAGTTACGTAAGCCTTTATCCCTGATTCAAAACCAATTCTTGATTGGTGTATAAGCCATGAGTAGAACCAGTAGATGATATCAATTTCAGTAAGGTGTGTTGCTAACTCCCACAAAATGGAGATGTGACTAGTGAAGCCCGATATTGTTCTCCCATTAATTGGCTGTCGTTAACGGGAAATTATAAATGTCGTATTTTTAGGGTACCCATGTATGACACTAAGCCTGATTTGGAATCGCTCCAGTCTCAGCCGTGGAGCCATTCAATATCAAATACTCGGCAAAGGTTACCTGGCCATCATAAGTAACAACTTGCTTTGCTGAAGATGCCAGTGCTTGTGTATAAGTCTACAGCATATTATAATTTTATATATTCCACAGTCTCACACCAGCTAAATATTTATCATTTGTCTTGTCTTAATTTTTTCAACTTAGAAACGTAGGCAAATTATCTTAAGCTAAAGATATAAGTTTTCAGAGCAATTCTTAATATTAGCAGCAGGCAGGTAGGTATTGAAGCAGCATTTATCAAGAGGTTTAAACTCCATATCCCAAAGAAATTAAATCTTCATGAACTAGTTGGAAACATATTCTTATACAAGTGGATATTTTAGTTTATTAATTTTTCAACTTGAAAAGTATGGACGTCAACAACATCAACATTAATATGACTTTCCCTGTTGTATTTGATAGTTACGAAAATGCACTTCTCAACGAGCCTGAAACCTTCATTGATAGTCATTTATTACAGATCAATACTGAATCCGACACCATTCATGATCTCCATGATATAGTGGAAGAAGTTTTAGCTGATAATTTGTAATTTGAAGGCTATGATACTGACTGTACTTCGGGGTCCTTCCGATTCTAGTTATGCTCTAATTGCTATACCTAGAGTTGAAATATTCTCTGAATTTTCAGATGTATATAAGGCAGTCATGAAATTCAGTAAATAGGGGGGTTTCGTCAGGGTTAAATCCGGTGGTACCAAAAGAGACATGGACGGTGTTGAGATCTATGTCCCTTTAAAATACCAGAAAGGCTTAGGATGTAATCTTCTAAAACGAAATAAGTCAAAATCTTTAGAAAAAATTAAGACCGCTATGTTGACTGACTGCAAAGCATCAATCATTCTCAAGACAGTGAATGAAAAAAATCCACTTAGTGCAAGGACATTTTCTCTCGGTAGAGATCTATTCCATTATTATAGAGATGTCTCTTTAACTTCCATTTTTTTGCATAGGCCTCGTAACAGAGGTGAAGACGTAAGGAGGTTCTCATCGAATGCACGAACCTGTGGAACTTCACCAAAGCAAACCCAGGAACTGGTATTCTCTCAATTTGTTGGCAAACATGATAGTAATAACTTTGTCAAAACTGGTCCAATTATTCATGATATCTATAGTGGATGGGCCAAAATAAGGGCCAAAAATCCGAGTAGCTATACACCCGTTAATAGTATACTTCAAATCCTTGAAAACGATAGCTTTTGGTTCAAGTCTTTGAGGACAATGACGATAGACGATAGATATTGTTTTTTTTTGCAAGTCCAGGTATAGTTCAAATTTATAAAAAAGCTGAATATGTGCTAGTTACATAATGCACATATAAAATCAAAATCAATAACTTTCCATTATTCTGTATTAACTTTATCACACTTACATGTCAGATATTCCCTAATGTAATACATTGGCAAAGCCAATGTATTTCAAACGGGCAAATCCCGTAACACTAAATGCCGGTATTTTCTTCATTCAACGTCCTGAATTCAAGCTCTCCAGTGTCTTTTGTTTTAATTGCAACAAAAAGATGGTAGGTTTTTAAATCCTGTTCTCAGAAAATTATTTGTTCGCTTGATTTCGTGACTGAATATGACTCTTCCATCAAGTGTTCCCGCCATAAATGTGAAGATGCCAAGAGTAATCGATTACTTCCTTCGAATGTGGTCATACAGCAGAAAGCTCTAGATGACTAAATAGGTTTGTTTAGATTGTGACATGGGTAAAGAACTAGAGTGGGAGCGAGTCTAAATAAGGCTTAGCGCTATATATGGGTACCCTGAAACTACGTCATTTATTAAAAAAGCATACGACATTTATAATTTTCTGTCACTAACCTCTCTCAACTCGTTTTTTTTTCCTTTCTTGTCTTATTGATTGATTTATATAGGCCACCTTGTTCAGACGTTGGTCGGGAAACAATCATTTATTTATTCTTTGTCCATGTGACGGCTTGCTAGCCGATTAGGACCTTGTAGCAGCAGTATGCACTAGTCAATGGCATGCCTAGTATTGCACACACACACACACACACATATGCAACAAGGATAAGCTTTTGTGCATAATTATCGAGTGGTAGGGATTACTATTCTTAGAAGTATGTAGATTAACGATTTGGAATCCGGGAGATCTCGATAGGACGATATACTTGAGTGCAGTTAAACACTTTCAGATGGGAAGACGGCATAGAGTATTCTATATAAATTAGGTCGGAGTCCCATTCTCTTCATTACAAAATAACCTCGTGTATCTTTTTTTGGATAAATACTTAGATAGACCTGTTAGAGCTTTCTTATCTTTTGTTAGATGGAAGAATATCACCTTACATATTAATGCCCTCCCCCCATTGCTTTTGTATCAGACCGTATGTAGAAATTAGCTACTCTAGTGATACGATTGGATAAACGGCGATTAACCTACAGCACATCGTGGTACACTACGATATGCTGCCACTGGACAACAAAGAATAAGAGAATTTGCGTTATTTCAGATATTTGTATACATCATAATATTAATATTTCGAAGAAATAAATTGAGAAATTGAAGTCAAATTGAAAGTAATTCCTGTATAAATTGAGCGAGCCCCGTGAAAGTCAGAAGAGAAAACAAGTAAGCTACGTGCCGACAACTGCTGTTTTCGATGTGGAATAAAAATAATTAAAAAATAGCTGCTACTCAAGAATTTGTTCACTGCTAGTAGCTGGAGGGAATAAGAGGCAGCAAGATGCACCGATCCCAACAAGGGTTTTCCTTGTGACCTTTGGGTCGACCTGTTCGGGCGAAATGAAAAACATCAGAACAGATTGTGAATTGTCAATGTTACTAATGCGAGAAACAGAGGTATACTACCAAAATTTATCCACTCCTACCCACTATTAATCTCAAGCTCAAGGTATACGCAGGTCTTTTACCAGGTGAAAAATCCAAAATCTAGAAGGAAGAGGAGCCTGATGGGCGACAATCAGAGAAATAGCCAAATCATCTCAAAGAAATAAACCATTAGAAATACCAGCGGTGGTTGGCGAGGAAAATAAGATGAATACTAGCTTATTTTTAATTAATGTTTTGACTAAAGATTTGGCGATGATTTAAGCCTTAGTAGATAATGGTTGCTTTTGCTCAAGTATAATTAACGATACATTAGCAACCCAGTCGAGTTAACTACGAGAGGTAATATCACTTCGACCATTGGAATCTGCAGAGAAATCTACACCTAGTCAGCCGATAGTAAAAGACATAACTTATGTCTCAATTGATCTCGACGGAAATGTGACTAAGAAACTATGGCTACTTGTTGTCCTTTTCAGTACACATCGGATGGTTCTGGGAAACAAATAGCTAGAAGGCCGAGACGCCATCATATACTCGATGGAATGACGCTTACAGTTACGGAGATATGTTAAGTCAATGTACAGTGCCAAGCGTTGGCAACGTATGTTCGTGGTATCTAAAAAGCCCAAGATCGCTTCGCTAGAAGTAATTTCCTTGATGGCTAGAAATCTTCTTACCTGTAAAGCATCATTCGAGGGTATGGTTACATGTAAAGCCTCATCTTGCAATTGAAGCAACAAGAGCACAACACCTGAGTCCGGTTAAAGGGTCTTTTACGAACCGCAATAATGCAACGGATTCACGACAGTCACCTGAAGGGTTATCCTAGAAAGGATACCATGGTTAGGATAATAATTAGACGTTAGTACCGGCCCAAGTTGATAGATGCAGTCCGTAAATTTATTCGAAATTGTGGTGTTTGTGGGAGAACTTCTGTTTTCCGAGTAGCGAAAACTTAGTTTCTTCAATCTCTGTAAATCCCCGAACGTATAGATAGTGACTTGATAATTGATTCTGTGACTAAACTGTAATTATTGGAGGGCTGCTCAGATACTATATTGGTAACTGATCATTTCTTTGAAAACATTTTCACGTTTGGGACAAACTCAATGTCAGCGGAAGATTATGCAAGGATGTTTACTGTGATCGCTACCACCATTGAGGGTAACTTTACAATTACCACCCCACGTGATATTTCATAGATTCCCATTCTTTTTATGTCATATACTCACGTAATGCCTTTGCATAATGTCGTTGCCACAGATACCATATTCTTGTTATTGTAAATAAATTCGACCTCATCTACCATTAACACTTGAAGTCGCACTTTTAAAACTACACTGAAAGCTTTATAATTAATCTACCATTATTATTACCTAGTAAAATTATTCCATTGAAACTCTATACTATTTATAAAGTAAACCTTTTCTCAATAGCGACTATAATGGTCCAAATTTTACTCGAAGCTAATGGTTAGCAGAATTATAATATGGAAGATACATCCCAAAATATTCAAAACGAGATCAGTAATATGCAGCTTCCTCCAGAAGGTCATTTTGAATCGTTTGAGTCCCTCTTAGAGTCAGCTCAAAAGCATGCTTATGACAATGGCTTTGCGCTCTCAGTGGCCCACACACGTCTCCGTAAAGATCGATTACGAAGATTGATTACTATCGCTTGTGTCTGTGGAGGAAAAAAATACAAAAACACAACAGTCGACAGGAAACGAAATAAAATCACACGTAAAACCGGCTGTAAATTTGCTTTTAATGCAGCAGAGCTTAAAATTGAAGATGGAGGAGGATGGGACTTGAGGCATCAAGCTGATAAATGCCATGCAACTCATAACCATGGACCAACATCGAATATTAACAGCTTTCCACAGCACCGAAAGTTTAAACAAGTCGAAATTACACAAATAGCTGCACTTGATGCAAACTTCACTAAGCCTAGGAATATTTTGACATTCCTTAATTCCACAACAGATAGACGTCCAATAGCCCAGGATATTTATAACATAAATCAAAAAAATAAACGTTTGGAACTGTTGGGGCGGACACAGATACAAGCCCTAATAGAGAGTATGGCACAATCCGATTGGATATACGAACATGAGTTATATGACAACGGACAACTCAAGTGTTTGTTCCTAGCCTCCAAGCAGTCTCTTCGTTGGGCCAAAGAAAACCCGGAAGTGATAGCAATGGACTGCACTTACAAGACAAACCGATTCGGGATGCCTATTCTTTGCATAGTAGGCATAGATAGAAACCAGAATTCTTTTTGGATAGCTTTTGCTTTCTTGGCCGAGGAAAAAGAAGAGGATTATTATTGGGCTTTAGAGAGCTACTTAAAATATCAACCTCCAAATTGGCCTGGGGTGATTATAACAGATTGTGAACGGGCTCTGATCAATGCCGTTGATTCATTGTTCCCACAAGAAGAAACAAAGTCCATCCTTTGTCGATGGCATGTGAACAAAAATGTACTAGTTCATTTTAAGTGAAGTTTTGATAGTGAAGAAGCATGGGATTCATTTATGACTGAGTTTACAAAACTTCTTAACTCAGGTTCTGCAAGTGAGTATAATGTGAACGTTACAAGCTTTAATGAATCTGTACATATTCCTCAAGTCGTTAAGACTTACGTTCTCAATACCTGGCTCAACGTTGGAAAGAAAAGCTGGTCAGTTACTCAACTGACAAACTGGCTCATTTTGGTAATACAGCCACATCTAGAGTAGAAGGATCCCACGCTGTTCTTAAGCGCTATCTCTCTCAGTCGAATCTTGGCTTACTCGAAGTCTGGAAGCGAATCAAAGTTGCAGTGGATCAGCAAATACACTCTATCGAAGTGTATGACGCCAAATCAAGAGAGAGTCGCCCGACGAATCTTCTTGGTAATAGTCTTTACTGTTTACTTTTGAATAACATATCTGTTAAGGCTCTCTATCTTGTCGAAAAGTAAAGGGGCTTAATCAATGGTATGAGGTCTAGCGTAAGAAGGCCGACATACTAACAAGAATTCTAGCTAACACAGTCAATGAGGTGTGTACCAATACATACACAATGAGTATGGGAATACCTTGCCAGCATAAAATTAATAACCGATTGCACTATGGCGGTGGAGTTCTTGAAATAAACGATATTCACCATCATTGGCATTGCGTTAGAGCTTCTCAAGAAGTTGCAAATAGTCAGAGCCACCTAGTANGGAGTTCTTGAAATAAACGATATTCACCATCATTGGCATTGCGTTAGAGCTTCTCAAGAAGTTGCAAATAGTGAGAGCCACCTAGTACCAATGAATCCTCCACCTCGTGCTCCAAGTAATACAATTAGACGGAGAAGAGTCGCACAGAGTGGCCGCACCTTGAGTGGTTTTGAAATTCAGTCTCAGCAAGGCATTAGAAAATTAAATTGCTCAGCTTGTACTCCTTTGGGTCACAATAAAAGGGCCTGTACTGGATGTAACTCCTCGAACCATAACATAAGGAACTGTCCCGTCAGGCCATTATTCCTGACTTCTCCTGATTCTAAATTATTCCAACGCTAATATAAACAAATCTAATCGTAATTAAAATAAGAGATGTATTAAATTATTTGACTTTTAGTTTTGATAAATTATTTATTGCTTGTTAATGTAGACAAATCGCATTTTTTAAGAAATGCAATTTGGAAAATGTGGCGATCTTTTATAGACGTGATGTACTTTGGAAGAAATTTACTGGTTATTAATAATGTTAGATTAAATTATAAAGCTTTCAGTGTAGTTTTAAAAGTGCGATTTCAAGTGTTAATGGTAGATGAGGTCGAATTTATTTACAATAACAAGAATATGGTATCTGTGGCAACGACATTATGCAAAGGCATTACGTGAGTATATGACATAAAAAGAATGGGAATCTATGAAATATCACGTGGGGTGGTAATTGTAAAGAAAAGGGGTGGTAACTGTAAATTTGATTTGATTTGATTTCATTTAACGTCTACGGCTGAACTACCTCACGGCAGTGGCCTTAAAGCCTCCCGTGGGGCGTAAGACGCGCTGTTTAATACAGCGACAGCTAATATCTAATGACTATAAATTTACAAGTGACCCTGTCTATCTCATGACTCGCTCTGATTTATATCTAGGAGTGTGTGGGAAAATCCCACATTAACTATTTTAACCAACTCGTCAAAAAACACAAAAACATACTTACAACACATCTTTCATAATTCGGCTAAAAACCGTTGCGCCCTGGGGCGTGCCTAAGAGCCAATCTATCGCCTCTCGTGGTCTTCGCTTGCCTACTTCACGTTTAGCTTTGTTTTTCGTGGTGGTAACTGTAAAGTTACCCCACCATTGAACGTTAACCTACACTTGAAAATTCGGGGGTCATGTGACTATTCGAGCTTAGTCATTTCCCTCTGTTCGTGTAGTTTCAAATTCATAACTAACGCGTTACGCGCCGCTCGAAAACGTAATTATCAATATCAATCGTAATCTTTACCATGTTCCTAGCTACCACATAATCCTTACTGGTACATAAAGAGTTCTACACGCAGCAATATTGTATTCATGCTTGCAATCCAATCCAAATTTACTCTTTTAATTTTTTGCTCAACTTGCAAATGCTACCCCCAATTCAGTGACTTTTCAATAATAAATGGGGAAAGCCATACCAGACAAGCTCAAAACATAGCCAAAAACGTTCCCTACCTGAACTTGATGAATGTGATAGTTTCACACATGAAGTCAATTTCTGGAGCTAATCTATAAGCCTTCTTTGTTTTATCGCAAACCAGATCTAATTTACACTCTGTTCAGAATCAAACCAGAACACTTGGCATTTCTTACAATTTTGACCTTGGACAATTGCCCGTCAAGTTTGGAAATTCGCTCGATATATCTGATAAAGCTGCTGTCGACTTCAGTCCTCTAAAGGAATCTGTAAATATGTTAACTGATCTAAATCAAGCAGCTGAAGGTCACAGGTTCCGTCATTTGAGCAATTACAAGAAGTCTGAATTTTGCCACCACTAGTAATTTGTTTGCTGCCAGATTGAAGATAAACGTCTTCTAAGAGAATCTTCCAGTAAACGCAATCGACACCGGATGAAAATGATTGATTGCAAGATCAGGTTGGCAATATAGCCAAACCTGTCAGATAGCCGGCTATTTATTAAGTTACAGTACATTTACCACACACCATATGCTGATGCAAGGTTGTCAAAAAAGGCCCCATGTCTCGTCAACTTGCATACACGACTGACACTCCTGCTGAGTTTTATTGCCACCTATAGGCGTCTAGCATCCATGGTGCAGAGATGGTCACTCATCATCAAGCTTAATTTTCCGAGGAATGTATACTAACGGTTCCACGTTGAGATAATAAAACGAACTAGTGATAATCCTTATTCTCGTCAAATACGCGATGATGCCCAGAATCCTCATATTTTAGAACTTAGACAAGCCTGAATGTGAGGTAGAGCCAATTTTATTGGTGTGGTATTTTCAGAGACTTTCACCGTCTATCCTCGAGTTTGTTACTTTTTCCACTGTCGGCTAAATTTATTTCGCCAAATGGCGTCCGCATTTCAATAGTTTTATATTTCATATGACTTTCATCCTGTTCAAAGCTTGAGGTATTGACCTCAATGTAAAGATTTGAATGACCAAATCCATTCGGAGTCGATGAAATCGACAGGAAGTCGCGTTTTATCATTCATTAACGCGATTCAACAATTTCTGTTGTCCGTGAGATTGGAGTTTCTCCTGGAAAATTTGATCGTACCCATAGATCCAACTGATCAGGCCTATAAAAATTCATATATAGATAGGACCAGAGCCTGTAATAATCACGAGCTCGACACCAGTACTACATTTTATTGGCAAACACAAAATGAATAGATTGTAGAGTTTTAAATGTTGCATTAAAGTCCGTCATGTTACGGGTTACATCCTTTATAGAATTGACTGTCAAAATGCCAACTACATCTTGTAACACAGCGCTACGAGAAGAGGCTAAGTGAGTAAGGAAAAGAATAAAGTGAAAGACGGCGCAATATAATAGATGCCATAGGAAAAGATTGTGTAGAACTATATGGTGTAGATTAGAATTTGAAGGAACATGTTGGAAATGCAGGGAGTTTCGTTGACCTAAAAAGTGTGTCATTGAGGACAGCGTTGGAACGCAATATTAAAGAGAATATTCCCTAGTTTAAACCTTTAGACTTTTGTACTAACATAATTTTACTGGACTTGCCCTAGAGCTTGTCGATAACAACTGATCCTACAACACGGTATGAGGGAATGTACAGATAGTAATAAGGCGACTGAATATAGCGAGCACTAAGTCCAAGTCAATTTCACTGGTAATTTCTAGTCGACTGTTGCTGTCAACTGCAAGATTTCTTGATTCGCAAAACCATTATCCGGTCCCAAGTGGAATTTATGCTTTTAAATTCATGATTCAGCAAAGAGATTGATAATTCATGTATCTATGCTTCTGACTGGGCATATTTTTTTAGATATGAGCTCTAGTATATCTCAATACTAGAAACTAATACTCTTGCTTCACCTGGAAAGTAGTTGACAAAAGAATCCGCCTCGTTATAATCCTTTAAATTGGATAGTATCATAGGTTTAGCGCATCAAAAACATAACTGAATCATAATTATGTGTCAAACTTGATTAATGGCATTCATCACAAGTTTATCTTTGGCAGATCCGAAAAAATATGGATTGAATCCTAAGTTTAACAATGGTCAAAGAAATTGAACAGTATCTGTGTCATTTCCCCAGAAACTACAGATGAAGTAGTTCCAGTCGAGATTGACCTTCCAACGAACTGATAGACTAGTGGTATTCCAGTTGCATCGAATCCAGCTAGAACAGCAAACAAATCACAGCCCACACTATTAGTACCATGTGCAGCGTCAATTACTAAATCCTCTATTTGCTGTGAGAGGATTAAATATAATTAATCTTGAAAGCTGCTAATCCTCGATAGTTATTCATAGAATCTCAAGTTGGGTAAAATCCTAACTCTTTTACATAGGGAAAAGCCTTGCGGAATCATACTAGTTTTCACTTCGCTTCCAATATATCACACGTACTTTAAATTTTTGACTTATTTGCAAACTCATATCCCGTAACCCTAAGCCTCTGTATTCTTCGATATATTTCAGGGAACCACTGAGAGTTACTATATGTCTCCACAAAATTCCTTTTTCTCTTCAAACGAGTGAATTTCTTTATAAAGAATATGAAAGTCATGCCATAGACTAAGGCTAAGGAATCAATACTTGGAAGATGATAGTAAGTCAGGCTTACTATTACATAGAAATCTTTCCATTTGGCTTCTATCTCATGGTTTATGAGAAAAGGAAGATGAAGAGCAATCGAATCTGGATTCATCTTGAGCAAAATAAAAACTGTATTTGAGACTTTGTCACTTCTGCTGTTGCCTGAATTGAATACCACTTTCGCGCCATGCAAGGGCGACCAAATGGTTTGTTGCTTCATTCAGATTCGTCTTATCAAAAGGGACATTTTCTAATCTCTTTAGCTATTAACCAAAGCTGACCGATACTTGATCAATATCGAAAATGTAAGTGATGTTCAAACAATTGGTTTGAGACCGTCTCAATTATGAATTATTTAACCTCGGAGATAAATTTCAATAAAATAGGCTGATTTTAGTCGATTTTATTCTCTAGTCATATACAAAAACTCATCCCACGAGTTTGAAGATTGCTGCATTTGCTTCTTTGAATTTCCTAAATGTATTGATCAGGTTTTTATCAAACTTCCTTGCTCCTTGTTCTTGCGACTTCATTAACGGTGCAGAAAGATTCTGATTTCGGATATTATTTAAGGGATTCTATTTTGGAACGGAGGAGTAGGATTTAAACCTAGGAGTTGATGTTTGTGAATGTTATTGAGTGGAAAAGGTTTATTGCTTCAAAGCCCGTATAAACGCCCATAACGCAAACTCTTTCATTTTTTCCCACTCTATAGGGGTAGGCGGTTAGAAAATATTAGCGAGACTATTGATACTCAAGAGTCACATTACTACCCTCACTTACTAAATTTCAGATACATTCAATAAAAATTCACTCAATGCTTCAGTGTGCAGAAATACTTCAAATTCTACTGACAAAAACAATTACTTGGGGCCGAGAAAATGGAATCCACTTCGAACTCAAAACAACAGAACTATGATATTTTCATCAAAGGCATTGTACATTCTAACCAAGCATTTAATTTAATGATGGTGAAATAAGACCAAATGAGCATATCCGATGGCTTGATATTCACTTTGACCGAATTCTTTCTTTTCGAAACCACGCCGCTCAAGCCTGTGGTAAAACTCAAGCTATTATTAACCTTGTCAAAAGTCTACCCAATACTAATCTGGCAGGCTTTACTGGCTTCAGCTTTAACAACCCTTTTTGATGGAGCAGAAACCTGGTATTCCAATAAATTGTCTAAAGAGATATTATCCAAGATATAAATAAAAATAAATAACGCAGCCCAAGCTGTCCTCCCTATATATTAGACAACTCCAGTTCCTGCTCTTCTCCGTGAGTCAGGCTGGGGGCCAGCGCTGGCCCAGCTCTAGAGGATACATGATCATCTCGCAATTAGAGTTGCGGCTACAGACCCACGCCATACTCTTCATCGAAGATAGTACTCCGCCTATATGTCTTAAGCATGCTAAAGAGTTCACCAAGAGTTATTTCCAGACAATCTGCTGCCTCCCTGGGCTTATACATGCGAAAACAAAAGTTGTTGTCTTCGGAAAAGCTGATGGTCTCCAAGCATTTAACAAATGGTATAACTTACAAAACCTTTCAGATCTCCTTCTCTTCTCCGACTGGGTATTAATAGAAAATTAAGCTGAGGCTGGGCTCTCCATCCGAGGAGGATAAAATTGCGAAGTTGAGCAAGGAAAATTTCCTCTTGGCCAGATAACCGAAGTATACGATGCAGATATTACATGGGCAACAGAGAGATTGGAAGCTACAATACATAATCCTATGTCACGATATGGGATAAAGGTAAAAATATGTCTCGATAACGAAGAAGTAGCCATCCATCTATTATCACAATTCCCCACAGCTACAAGCTCTCACCGCATTAAATTTTTCAAAAATCTAGCTGAAACTTAGCCTCAACGAGATTAAAGCCAAACTACTTCCCCAGGAGACGTTACAATTCGGTGATGCCCCAGTCACACTAGTTACTCGGAAAAAAAAAGGCAGATTCCGTGACCAAAGCAGAGGTTTTTCATTTTCCAGACGCTCTTAATTGTAAGTGTGCACGCAAAATGTTTGAATGCTGTTGAGATAGAAAATATTTTGGATTATGGGCTTATTTTTATATAAATTGGCATAGGCTAGGGCAATGAAAGTCCCTGCCTTGATCACATTGTCTACAGGAAACCTGTTTGAAGGACAACAATGATTGTGGAATCCCATGGGCGCAGGATAAAGCACGGCTTTCTCCGTCCCTTTAATCGACTCTACATTGATTTGGTATTCTGAGCCTTAATATCATGGTCGATTCGACTAGGCATCGGTTAAATGGAGGAAATTCAAGATGGTAACTACTGTAAGGGGGTCACCATCTTACGGAAAAAGTTTAGGTAAGAAAGGAAAAATTGTGATTCAAGAGATAGACGATGAAGGTTTTTTAAAATACTTCACTAACGCTACGTCTTTGATGTTTCAATGTGATACGTTTCTTTTGAGCAGGTTACTCCTCTGGAAACATATGGCTCATCATTACAAGAATTTCAAAGATTCCAATAATTCTATCAGATGGGTCATCAACAGCGATCCAATCCCTTCTAGGCTCAGCTATAATTGACTCTTTATCCAGAATTCTTAGAACTTACCTTTTCTCAAGAGATATCGTTTTTGAGTCGACTGTAGACTCCATGTTAAACTCTGAAAGCGAAGAAGAAATCCAGAAGCCTCTAGAGGATGAACAATTCATCTAAATAGAAGATGAACCATTAATAACGTATGATGCTTACAGTGTAGATGTTTATACACGGGGTTAGTGGAGCGACCGAAGATCATGATAGCATGCCTCCACACTGTGAACAGTGAGACTGGAGGTCTCAATGTTCGCAGGAAGAGGATAAGCTTAGTACGGAGATATAGCCGAGCGACCGAAGCTTACGACGACAAGCCTTTGTCTGGGTATTCACTACCCATGATATTTTTGGAATTTGCTCTAACAATATAACACTACAAATATCATCACCATCATTTTGACCACCACATTCCTTGGCTACTTGGGGCCTAAGGAGGTGGCCAATCTCTAGGATATAATAATTATTTTCCAAATCACTCTGATTCTTCCAATTTAAAACTTAAAATATAGTATTTTATCAAATGTCTAATTTTTTAAGATTGTATGTGGATTCGAAATAGGAATTTTATCTTCTAACGAAGAGATAGAAAGATGTGGCACGAAAAGGACACATCATCTCATGATCTATTTAGATACAATAAGAGAACTTGAAGATGAGTTTTTGTTGCCAAAGCTTTTAATAATCTTTCAAAATGTTTAGCTCTAAATTTATCAAAAAGGATCGCCCTAGGAACTTGCTAGTAAACTTATAAACGATTGAAACAGCACTTCTGAGTCAGTACTCTTTCTGATACCGTCGCATCACGGGCAAGCACAGGGATAATTAATGGATTAATCTTCAGCTTAGTCACATTTCTTATGAACTAGAATTTAACACTCGATTCTATTTATTCGTACAAAACTTAATAGAAATTCGGATATGCTGGTACATAGCTGCAAGAGTGATCATCGACATCACGCCTAGTGACTCCTTTATCGGAAATTTTTGTGACAGGAAGTATCGCTCATTTGTGATAAGGATATCTAAACCTTCTTGCTTTATTTTGCTTTTCCGAGGCTGTTATCGTGAAGTCATATGGTGTGGAAACAGCTTTTTGGGACGAAATACCAAGCGTTCTTAATAATTGCATGTGCTAAGAGGAGCTTATCAACAAAGTATACAAATGAAAAGATCTGCCTGCTTCAATAATATCGATTTATATGCTCCATGATAGCATAGAATTAAAATTTATCCAAGCCAATCATGTTAAGATTCACCCATAATTAGTGGCAGTTAAGAGTAGTCCTTTTTTATTTATCAATTGGCTCTCACATATATTGGTCCGTATTGATACGATGAATATCAAAGAAAATAGCAACTTCAATCAAGTTACTTTCACACATTTGACCAATCATACTACTTCCACAATTTTTTAACTGATTCTTTTTCCGCAAAAAACGTGTTGGAATAACATTTTTAGCACGCAGACCAATTACTCAAATCCAAAGACCCTAATTAATAACGTGTCTCAACTAACGAGTGCCTGACTGTTATATGCGATGTCAGAGTTTGTCAGTGGGGGCACGTTAAAGTTCCTTTATCTTTCCAACACACTTTATCCCTTTTCCTTGTAAATTGCTACCAATGATCACACTTTAGTAACTATTATCACATTAATCTAAGCTGATGATTAAATTTGGCTAATTCCTAATGAAGAAGAAGGTTTTTATGCTGGTTACCAGGAGAAGCATATGACTTAAGGACATTAACTATGCCACATTGTTTCAAGTCAAAACGAAAAACTAAGGGAACAGAAAATTAATAAACGTAAAATTACCAAAAATTGAAAAATCAGCATAAGTTGATGTTTATCACATTTCCCCATTGATGAATTAGCTATGAATAAGGAGATAAACATGGGGCAAAATTCTACCAAAATAACAAAAATAAAACACGATTCGCTCCAAGAAATCTGAACTCTTGCCATATCAGCATATTGTTGTGAAATAATTTCTTATTTCTTGTTTATTATCAATATTTCGTGGCAAAAATGGGGAAAACTAATACCTGAAGCTCTTTAATCACACCCTTTTATGATCTACGATGCATATTTATGTACTACACGATTTGTTATTCGAGTTTAGATATGGATAAAGAAATGAGGCTAATTCTATCAGGAACGAAGTTAATGATTGGCTATCTTTAATTATTGGCACCTCACGTTTTTGGGGACGGTGATTTTTTCTTAGTCTATTCCAAAGCAAAGTAAAAGAAAGGTAGGCTTTCTTTTGTAAAAAAATTAATATAGAGGCAATGAGTCGTGAGTATAAGATCTAAAACAGATTCCCTCAATTTATTCCATCAATTAAAATCACCATTCTAGACATAAAAGAAGTTCTTCATATAAGCATATATACTCTTGATTCAACATACATTTAAAATTATATATACACCCCATAGATATTTTATCATAATTCTTCTTCTTCCCTCTTCATTGGAAATTTATATTGGGAAAAGTAAAAACACGAAAAAAATGGGTGAAATATGCTTAAAGTGCGATAATCCTGTATCAGAAGATTGCCCGGAGTGCAAGGGAGTAAGTTTGTTTTCTTTTTAAATGTATATTATTATTATTTTTTTTTTTTTCATATTTTCCAGCGAGATATTGTAATAAAAATCAATTTCACTTGAATAAAATAACAGAAATACAAATTTATTTTCTTCTTTTTCATAAAAAAAGAAAAGGTTTTTCTAACTGAGTCTTTCTCGAAAAAAAAAATAGACGGCCGAGTGCACGAAAGAAGAAGATAAAGAAGAAGATAAAGAAGAAGATAAAGAGGAAGATAAAGAGGACGAAGCAGGAAAAGAAGATGAGTCGAAGAAGTAGATGAGACCATAGACGTTGAATATGGCCTAAACTAGGTCGCTTAATCGACTGACATAAATGTGAATTGAGTTAGTATTATCGCCAGTTCTCTTAAACTNTCTAAATTCTAAATTCTAAATTCTAAATTCTAAATTCTAAATTCTAAATTCTAAATTCTAAATTCTAAATTCTAAATTCTAAATTCTAAATTCTAAATTCTAAATTCTAAATTCTAAATTCTAAATTCTAAATTCTAAATTCTAAATTCTAAATTCTAAATTCTAAATTCTAAATTCTAAATTCTAAATTCTAAATTCTAAATTCTAAATTCTAAATTCTAAATTCTAAATTCTAAATTCTAAATTCTAAATTCTAAATTCTAAATTCTAAATTCTAAATTCTAAATTCTAAATTCTAAATTCTAAATTCTAAATTCTACATAATTTGATTGACTGCCTCATTTTTAAATCAGATCCAGACGCCTAAAATTTCCAAAAAAGTAAAGGGTACCAGCAACCATTGACCCCCTATTTCTATGTATATCTCCCATATTTATTCCTTCGATGTATGTTTAACGGCATCTAGTTTCTTGAAGACATAGTTGCAGTAGCGATAAATTTCCAAATATAAATAAATTAAGTGAGGATGGTGATAGAGAGAAATAAATTGGTTTGTCTTGGAACTTAACATCACAATAGACTTATATTTCATTCTACACATTCATTTGATCCTATTGTTTACCTGCTAGCCTAAAAACTCAAGAGTTCGTACAAAATCTCACGCCGAATAATGCTGTTGTGAATGATATCATAATATCAACACAACGCCAACCATCACAGCATGAATCTGGAATCTCAGTCAACGTTGAAGACATTATTTCTGCACAATTACCGCTAACAACACATTAAGCCTTGCTAGATGTAGTTTTCCACCAGAGCACCTCGTAACTATAGTGGATGTGGTCAGCCGGAGCACACTTATCGCACGTGTTGTAGACGGAGAGTTAACGTCATAGAATAAAGGTATATTTGACGGACTTACAAATTGTATATTAGTACGGTTAAAACTGACGTTTTTATTTTTTGGGCCCTTATTTTTTTAAACCGAAACGAATGGTAATTAACCCCTGTAGCAGTTGCTATGTCAATACGACAGGGGAGCACGGCTTCTGCTCCAATTAAATATAAGGGAATTATTACATAATATTAGAGCGTGGTGCACAGGTAATTGCAGGGGTTTCAGGCTATTTAATTGGCAAATTTGAGCAGGGGTACAGAATACTAATTACCAAATAGATAGGTCCCTTGACTTACGGTAATTGCTAACCAGTGAACCCTGCAAATTGCTGCTCAATGAACCCTACCTAAAAAGGCCAATTAAACGGCCGATTTCGCCAGTTGCCCC
>QVIK01000738.1:10958-24880 GCA_003957845.1 Oidium heveae | reverse complement strand
GCTGCAAAAAGAACAAGGAAAGAAGATAAATCTGGTTGACCTTAACTCGTGTGACCGCCTCCAAAGTTATGTTCAGCAAAGAGCCCGAGGCCCCTATATTGCGTCGATATGTCAACCTGAGGCTGCTTTTGATATGTCAAGCGCAGCGCGGCACCATAATCCCGGAAAGGAGGAAATAATAGCCTTGAATAAACGACTAAATTGGCAACTGACGAATCAAGGACGTGGACTAATTAATATTCCATTAGATTTAGAAACTGCTAAACTATACGTCTTTGTTGATGGATCATTTGCTAAAAACAAAGATCTGAGTTCCCAAATCGGTAGTGTTATTATTCTCGCAAACGAAAGTTCATCTAAAGAATACGAATTCAACATCGAGGGCAATATTTTACACTGGTTTTCAGTTAAAGCTAAGAGAGTCACAAAAAGTGTCTTGGCTTCCGAAATACTGGCCATGAGTAGTGGCGTCGATATTGCTTATGCCATTCTTACCTCCATCAATAAAATAATCAATCAATTGAGTATTCCTAATATTCCAATGGTTGTATGCACCGACTCATACTCGCTTTATGAGTGTCTTGTTAAAATTGGTAGTACTAGAGAAAAACGTCTCATGATAGATATCATGGCTCTTCGACAATCATACGAACGTCGGGAAATCATGGAGATCCGATGGATCAATGGCGAAGATAATCCTGCTGACGCCATGACCAAAGCTAATCCTAATAGGGCCCTGACAACCTTTGTTAACAAGAACAGCCTTAACATACGTGTTGAGGGGTGGGTTAAAAGATCCTCGGAAGTAGCATAGTCATATATTTTCATATACTTACGGTTAACAGTTTTTCTAAAAGAGAAAACTGCCAGTGTTTGGACCTATGTCGTCCGCACTGTTTATTAAACTGTATTTGCTTTTTCATGAGTCACGGGATTTAAGCGGGAAAACAGAACTTGTACTTAAACATAGTATACTTTGTTGTGATAGAAGAAGATAGATAGATAGAATCAGAATTTTACCATTAGAACCCATTATTGGATCCATAAACGCCTGTGATACCAACACATACATCATATAATTTAGTAAAAGTGGTTAACATGAGATAGGGATATACAACAAACTTACATGTGATAGTTATGTAATTTTAGTATTAATGTAGACACTAGAACTTAGGTTAGAGAGAAGCAGAGATCTTCTTATCATAAAAAAAGATCATTAATACCATAGAAACAAGATACGAAAAGTTTGGATTAAATGCGTTCACCGCGAGTCGCCTAAAAATCAACCAGGAGTTTTGCGAAACTCTTCAACCACTAATACTAACTGCAATTGGGAATAAATTATCAGAAGAGAGTTTAATACACTATCAGTCAGTAACTTGTGAGTTTTGGAGATTATAAATTCCGAGTATTATGGTCACGAGCCAGTGACAAGTCCCATGGTCTATTCAAGTCATCGTAAACTAGACTCGCGGTAGAAGCAGACAGTTGCGACGATGACAACTGCTGGGGAACCTCCTCGATCTATCCTTTCACCACTGCGACGTGAGAATCCGTGTCACGATGAGGGGTGACAGTCCAAGGTTAAGCTTTTGTTTTATTTTGAGAGTGACTGTCAGTTGCTAATGGAAATGGATGGCTATCGATGATTGATGACTCTGCGTGATTGATGAAGGGTAACTAGTAACTTTGCGACTAATGACTATTGATACTAAGGATATCTGAGGGAATCTGAGGAGAGAAACTGGTAGTAGTGATACTTTAACTAATGATATGGGAAAAGACTAATAGCTGACGAACTAATGGTGTCTAGAATGACAGAAGACTAAACGTGAGGGACCTAATTACAGCGGAATATGTTCTACTATATACACAATCTTACTCTCATATTCTTTGCCCACGTTATTACTCAGTAAGAAAATATATTTTGTTGTGCCGGCATGATACGACGTATGGCGGTGGTTGACTTCCACACGAACTTAGGGATTTACCGGTATAACCGAATATATTTACGAAAACAAAACTAGCGAAACCTGACAATACGGATTATATTGTTGTAAGAAAATACATTCAGAACGCCAAGCAAAGGGCTGGAGAATCCGCTTTAAATAGTCGACTTCCAATTGATGAACTTCTGAATCTATTGGAAACCGAAAAATTTTTCCATCAAGTCCGAAAAGGTGAAGAAGGCAAGCTTCTTTCTCTTATTATGGCATAATCGATTCCGAAAGATTCCATCGAAGGTACGTTTAACATCAGTAGACATTATGCCCACTACCTTTATATTCTCTCGTGCTTTTCTAACGTCACATATGAGAGCTGTTGTGAGGTTGACTGCTAAACGGTAGCTTATCACGTTACATTGATCACGAGCCAAGATCTTTGACTTTATCGCTTAGAAAGAGATGCGTCGCAAAATCAGTCTCTCAAGACCCTTCCCAAGTGTCAAAAGCGGCATGTAGACAGCGGGGCAAGAAGCAAGAAGCAAGGAGTGACAGGCTAAGGGTTGCCATCCTACATGATACACGAGATAGATGTATCACCACTCGACCAAAAGGCCAGACCAGAATCATAGAACGCTATGATCTGGTGAATCTCCACATATATATTGTACAAGATAAGGCAATCCTGACACCAAGGCATGATAGGAGCGTAATTGTTTTATAAGAATTCGGTAGGGTACGGTCCCTTTTTCTATTCTTTGGAATTATATGGATATTAGCTGTCTTGAAAACCTATGGGTGTGTGCCGAGTTGAATGCAGTAGTTGAAAAAATTTGAAATTCTATCACCAAGGGTTTACCAGCATAAACAAAGGATTTCCACGCTAATCTCGTCATCACCTGGAGGGGTGAAAGTAACTTTACATGTAGCCCGATATGCCTCTTCTACAGAAAATGATGGCCAGGAGATCTATCTTTGTGCTACTGTTGAGTTATTGGCTGCGCTATCTTCCGTATCTAGATGCCTGCAAAGAAGAACCTCGTGTAAGAGTAAGGCTTTCGCTCGTGGTTCTTGTAGTATATCGCTACTGTCTCCTTACTTAGTAGCGGGGTTTTGTACTTCGCCACGTTGATGTGCTACTGTACGATTTTATAAGCATCTGTAAGAGTCTTTGCATCTGAAATCATTGAGTTCCAGTATGCTTTCTTTGCCCGACGTACTGATGAGCGCAGCTCCATCCTTTCCCAGACGGCGTGGCCGCACCGGCGAGCCAGATTGTAAGCATGTGCTGCCTATCGGCATTCATCATTATATCACAGTCAAGCTCCAGTCAGTGCTAATTTTATTAATATCACAATTTTCCTAGCTTCAATCTCTAATTCATTACAAGATCTTATGAAGTCTGGGCCGGTCGGCCTACCTAGAGGATGAAGGAATAATTCTTTAAAAATACCTCTGTATCGCAGCTTTCCTAGGGCACCTGTCTGGCTTTCTCTTTGTATTGTTGTCACAAGAGTTTCAGGATCGGACGTTGTGTGTAAATCTCTATGTACTTCGCACTTAGCATTGATATTAATGCAGGAAGCAAGGTCAATAGTGTCTCTGCGATGGTATGTGGGTGTCTCAGTTGGGTTTAAAAAGTTTAAGTTATGAGAGCTGTATCAGTCAATCAACTCTTGGCACGCGGGTCTAGGGGTGCTATTTTTCAAGTCCCACAAGTGATGACGCAGATTGAAGTCACCGGTAGTAAAATATGGTCTATCCATACATCTTAAAAGTGTAGCAAGGACCCCTCCTTCTTGGTCTGACCCGGTTAGAGTGTTATAGATATTCCATATCGATACTGGCCTATTATGGTGTAGGGAAATAGATAATTGTAAAAGGTCTCTAGATAAGCCTATAGTCTGCTGGACCGGTCTGAGTTCTTTTTCCTTGCGCACGTATGCAATTACTCTGGGACGTGCATTCCAAGTAGATAAAGGAGAAAAAGCTTATGATGATGAATACGTCTTAGGTCTGCGCAAGGCTAGATCCGTAAAGATCCAAGGCTCTTGTATAAGTAAGATATCAATCTCATTATTACAAGCAGTTATTAGTGCTTAGTCGTGTGCTGAAGGCGATCTCCCAAAATTTACTTGCATGACATGGAGAGGCAGATGTAGGCGCTGTTTATGTCTCCTAACCATTTCTAATGAGAAGAGATTGAGCTTTCAGTACCCAAAGGGCTGGGGAATAATTGAGAGGAATCAGGGGTGGATGGAGGATTTGTTTTAGCGAACTCCCTACCGCCTGCAGTGCGAATCTGGTAAATTTTAGCACTGGTTGGGCGGACGAAGACCCCATTTATTCGGCGAAAACGAGCGGGACAATTTTTATCATCTGAGGAGTGTGGACCACGGCAGTTAAGACACCTGGTCGGCTTATTGCAAGGTCAGTCATATACATCGGAGCTGCAAGTCTTACAATTAAGATTTCGCGCATAAGTTCTTGTTGTATGGAAGCCGTGGTATTTGGTGCACACTACAGATTGTTCTTGTTGTCGAATACGTTGGACAAAAACTGCTTCACCAAATATGCGGAGCAGGGAAGGAAATTTTCAGACTTAGACTCTGGGACACTTATTCGAATGTGGCCAGTAAGTTGATCATTTTGAGAACGTCGGGTCCAATTCATATATCGGATTGGAATAAAATCTCTACTAGAGGCGAGTTCCTCGAAAAGAAGCCAATCCAAGGGTTCGCGAAGACCATCAAGACATTGAATTTTCTTTGGTATAGGTCCAATGATGAAACTTGTCCATCCTTCTTGTCTTTCTACTGTAGTGTTTCCAACACGATCTTCGATAACAGTCTAACTTTTTGGAATAGCAGTGGCTTTAGCGGGTGTTGTTGCAAGTATTGAACTTCAAGAGGGAACCAACCAAACATCAGATACTAATGATTTATCAAAGACTAGCTGTTGAACCTTCTAGCAGAGCTCGAATACTCCATTCTTGTGTGCCTCATGATCTGGTACAAGTCTTATCATGACTCGTCTATCTTCTCTACTCTGACCTTTTGGAGGGGTAGATTTAATAACCTGCCTTTTGATGTTAAAAGTTTTAATTCGTTATTTTCAAATTTAGCCTTGTTAGCCCATGTATCTTGTCGAGGTTGTCGTTTTCTCTATGGTTTGTTTTCAGTACTGATGTAGATACGTTCACCTCGCATAGCTCGAGAGGCACCGTCCGCTAGCAGCGCAAGAAAGTCAGCTCCAACACTTGAGTGTTTTTCTTCTAACATTTGTAAATAATCATTAGTCAGATCGAGTAGGCCCTTGATTCCATCCATGAGTGTTACAGCGTTGTGTTAAGAAGCAACGGATAAGTCTTTTTCTGAGGTAACAGCAGGGTTCTATTCTGAAGCTTGAAGTGCTTTATCTCCAGAGAGTTGATTTTTGTTTGTACGTGGATGAGAGTCTTTAGTGAAAATTTCATCGATAAATGGGTCATCTACAGATTCAGTCATGTCAATATCTAACTCAATTGGAGGATCGATTGACTCTAGCGCTTCGTTCTGCGCTGTTTCAGGCGCGATTCCCTTATGAGAGAGAGAAGGGTGAGAGTTCGATATTCATAGTCCTTCCACGGGTTTCCTATCGTCTGTATTTCCTCTTATCCTCCCCTTTTACAGCAAATTTAATCCTTTACTTACGCGATGGAAGAATCCACCGAAATTTGCTAGACTTGTGAAAGAGAGCGCGCCATCGATGATTTTGCTACCAACAGACACGGGCAAGTGAAGAGTCCTGTTCTGAGTTGGATATAGAGGAAGCAGAGCACTTCGATGACTCTGTGGAGGAAGGAGATAATTTTGACCATCAAGCTTCTAAATCAGACGTCGATGAGAAGTTTGGGATTAAGATGTTTACTGCAATGGAAAATTGGTATGAATAAAGAGCTCGCGGCTATTCCAATTTGTCGAGGGATTCATGAATTAAAAAAAGAGAACATAATTATGGTCGATGATATTTAGCAGCTCAAAGACCGACGTTTCATGTCAAAGGCTCAGGCATTCAAAAAAAAATCCTTTGACAATGTATTCATACTAGCTTTATTTTATTATATTCTAGAGCTTTAGATAGAAAGACCATTAAATTCTTTTTGATTTTTATGCGATAATTAGTACAAAAGCGATGACTTATGAATTTCAAGCACTACATGAAATCTCATATCCGTAGTAAAAGTCCGAGGATTTTTTTTTTTATTAACATTTAACGCCAAGTCGGCACACAGAATAAGCCCAGCCTCTAAGCCCTCTTAAGAACGATTGGCGTGCTGAGGATCCTGTATGTAAGTGCTGAATTCGTGATCACTTGTAACGCGTCAGGTCTACATTCATTAATTCGGTGAAACGAAAATAAACAAATCTTTTGCTGCGAAATATTCACGTGATCACGAGTGCAGGGGGAATAAATAGATTTAGGGTTGAACTAACCATACTACCCTTATCAAATTCCTTTTTTTTTTTTTAAATTGGCTGGATCTATCTTAGCTTCTCCAGCGTTGCCTAGGACAACAAGAAGAGTGATACAAGTAGATTTCTATATTTTGATTCGAATGTTTATCGCATCAACACCTGGAAGATCATTTGCTTTTGAATCAACTTTTGACATACTGTAAAAAATCCACATCTACATACATCTCGGATTTATTTAAATCCTATAATTGAAATCATTCGTTAGGACAAGAGTTAACCATGCTTAGCTAACATAGGGGTCGAGAGCACATTCCTAAGGTTGGCATAAAAACAGGTTTACTCATGTAGAAAAGATTATATAAATAGTAGAAGCATCTGTAAGATAAAAGAAGTAGCTTAACATGCATCTTAGTAATTGATTAATTGAATGACAATATCACATTACTACCATACCTTTCTATCTATTGTGGTACATTAAGATAGAAGACCCCTCTCCTTTGTGCTGCAAATTTTAGGGATCTGAATAGTCGGTTTAAGCTACGAGGAATTGAAGATATAATATTAACTAGGTTCACTGGGTGAACCGAAAATACCCTCTAAAGAATGTAAGATATCCAAATCACAAACTTCTGCACGAATTGTAATAGTCCTTAACAAAATTTGCGTTCACAGCTCATCTACCTCAAAATGACCATATCAAATACTCCAAACCAAGTCTTCGAGACTTGTGAAGAAGCTATTGAATCCGTATCAGTATATGCTGGCTCTGATGGCTACGCTATTGTTAAAGCTCGACCAATTTTTGATAAAAAGGTGTCGAAATCTGCGCATAGATATACTCTGGCATGTAATAGATTTGGTAAACCGAGGACAAGGGCAACAATTCGTAAAACAGGTAGTCGAAAAGTGGACTGTCAGTGACGAGTAAGTTTTAAGTTAACAAATGTTGGCTGGGAACTTGAAGTTGATTCCAGCGCCCAATACAATCATTGGCCCTCATAATCTCAACTTACTCGTCCTATCCCCCGGCCTCGTGATAATGATGTAAAAAACAAATTCATTACCTGACAACATCAAAAATTGATGCTAAACAAATCCGAACTACTCTTCGTGAACAAGGGGTCACAGTTCTTGACCGTGACGTCTAGAATGAACGTCGGAAATGGAGGACCGAAAGATTAAAGGGTCTAAGCCCCTCGGAGGCGTTACTCGAAGCTTATTGAATCTACGGTCTTATTTCTGGTGAGATATATCTCAGATATTTCTCGCATGAGAACAAACTTAATATCATCATTTTTGAGTGCAATTATTGTGTTTTACTTCAATTTGTAGCTTGAATGGTATTGCAATGCTAGTTTATTATTGTAGATATCATCTTTAACAATAAATAAACAAAGCAGGTGCATAAGTTAGCGAGTCAAATAAAATAAAGGAATCTATCTGATAGGGGCAGTATGGTTAGTTCAACCCTAGATTTAAGGGTTGTTAAGTACCTCGTGTTGCATCTTGATCGGAGAGGCTCAGCTCCACTGAGCCATACAACCGAGGAAGTGAGGACAAAGGGCTACCAATACCCGTGCCACGCCCCACATTAGCATTGGTTTCGCTGCGAGCTCACCAATTAAAGCTGAGCTGATGCTCACCACAGTCTTCCACCTTTTCAAAATTCCGTAGAATATCACTCACAATTTACCCAATTTTAAATTCTTTTTTTTTTAAAAAAAAAAATTATTAATACTGTAAGGTTGAACCCATAAATAGTTAAAGTCGTACTATAATAAGGAGCAATGCTGGACAACTTCTAGACTTATGTTCAATGAGTTCCAACAAAAAGAGCTCTAAAGCACCTCCAGCCGAGCCTTTTTATGCGGAAAATTTGGCATATTCTTCGTGAAAGTTCATCATCGTTTGAGCCTGTCCCCGCGGTAGGAGTGAGTCATATATGTGTTAAGACTAAGTTTTTTGTGCTTACAAACGACTTCACAGTTTTGGTAAATTAAAAATCTATAAAAAAAAATTAGAATTGGGTATGTTGTGAGTGATTTTCTATGAAAATTTGAAAAAGTGTGGAAGACTGTGGTGAGCATCAACTTTAGTTGGTGAGCCCGCAGCAAAACCGAAACTAATGTGGGGTGTGTCACGGGTAGAGGGACAAGATTATGTATGGTGATAACATGATAAATGGAGTTATTCTTTTCCATCCAGAATTACAGAATAGCGTAGGCTCGCTAAAGTATCAGGTGGTACAGTGGGAGTTCTAGCGCTACAAGCACTGTGGCTTTAGGTAGTTTACTTGATTTTAGTGAGCAGTAGATGTTGTAGTGTTAGTGGTATCGTGCTGCAGACGCTGTGCCTATACTAAGCAAAGGCTGATTTGGTAAGAGGATGGATGCATTTAGTGTAAACAAAATCGCTCCATGGACCCACATTAAATGCTTCACGATTAAAGTCAAAATTAATACTTTCTTGACTGAAATCCAACGCTTAAATCTGTTTAAAGGTTAATGAATCATTAAATGAAACTAGGTTCTTCCGCTATGGTGAGTTAGATTTTCACAATGAGATCCTCGCCTTTCTTAGTTTGAACCGGTCAACTAAGTTATCTGAGGGTTGATTGTAATCTGCTATAGTAAGATTACGGCTTCTCTAAACGGTCGTCTATTAGCACGATAGATGATCAGACTCTATGATCAGGCCGAACAGAGTTGAAATTCGAATCCCATCCTATGCAACTGGGTAGAACTGAAAGTAGATAAGAATAAAGCTTTCCACGTGAGGATTCGGACTTCAAACATTGAAGAGCTGTGAAGAGCTGGTACTCTGTGTGCATAAATGAGCTGGTGGTACTAATCCTAACAATCCCAAGTTTGAGCCACAGAAGGTTCTAGTAACTTATCTTCACTGAACATAACCTCCAAACGCTATCTGTTCAGTATTCGATTCATTCCTTGTCATTTCTGATAAACTTGACTAGATGGTTCTATCGTTGTAACGTATCTATGCCTCTTAGTTTCGGCTAATCCCCAGTATAACCGGGTTTTCCTTTCCGACCTGTTGATTACTAAACTGCACGGGATACATCAAGCGATTCATTTAACAGGCAGATTCCTTGTATCAGTAAACTTTCAATGTACATCGAAAATGCATGTTATTGCTTGATTCAAATTCTCTCTTACAGACTGTAGAAACTCGAGATTAAGTCTCATGAATTTTTCTGTTAACTCGCGTACTCATAGAATCTGCTAAAATAACAAGAGTGTCTCTAATGATCATTATAGTATTCTATGCCTTGATAATCCTCTTTAATCTCTATGTCATTGTTGTCATTGTCACCGACTTGGGGATCAAGAAATATTATCTAATCTATGAGACTGGGGATGTATAAAAGAATCAGAATAAAGCCTCAAAATTTGTTGTTCCTCTTGGCCCTACAGTCTTGTAAGGTTGAGAAAAAAGGCTATCCAAGAAAGCATTAAGCTTAAGTTTTGAGTTGTTGATCCGCACAGATTAAAGCTCCTGAACGATTCGGATATACAACACCATCGTTACATATAAGTCTGCATACAACGACGCTTTGGATAATCTTTTTAATTTAGTCAATCAAGTGCATATACTTTACTTGTACAGGTATTGACATAGATTGTGCATCTATTAATTATAGTTCAGTGAAGAGAATATGAACTCAAGATGTGGTGGAACCAATTTATAGTGTGCCAAACCTATTAGATATGTTGATTTTTCCATATCCTGCACGTTCTTTTAGTCATTGAATCACAGCATATTATCGATTGGCTTTTTTTTTTTCAACAAAAGCTCTGATTGTATCTCTCTCACTGATAGTCTTGCGGCGGATTATATTCATAAATATTCGTCATAAGCATCATGATTATCGCTATCATTCTATTTTTCTCTGCAGGTAATTCTCGTAGGAAATTTGAAATTTGACACCATAATATTTCATCTCCGCGCAGCTAAGTTTTAGGATTCTGCGGAATTCAAATCAGCATTATTATTTTTCAGATGAATTCAACAGTATATACTTTCCACACTATGGTTTCAAACTTTCAAAGATAGTAAACCCTAAATTCATGGCTGTTATGTACATTAGCGAGATGATGCTCACAATGATTATATTCTTCGTTAATGAGTCAATTGTGCATGAAATATTTTTTTTGTAGGAAGAGTCAAAGAAGTCTCACTCAGCGGATTCAAAAATAGTGGAACTAATGTCTTGCTTCAGAAATGGTGATTTCTAAGCTTCCATATTACCCACGTTTTATCGAGAAGTGAAGGAAACTTTATTTTGCTCATAAAAAATTGCTTCTTGAATCTTGAATTGATCCCTGTTCTCTCTATCGAGTACGATAGAAAGATTTTAGAATAGTTATGATATCTAAGCTAGTTATATTTCCTAGAGAATCTCTTTTATTGAAAATTTTAAAATAAAGATTTACTCAAGATTTAAGTATTCTGAAAATTACCTAACAATCTACGTAAGTAGTCTAAATCTCCATGAGTTGAACAGTAATAGCCAACACCAATACCTATCCATACATTGCTAATTTACACTAAGAACATCTGTACTTTCGTAAAAGTTGACAAGTCTTTGGGGTGCCTAGTTATATTCATTGGACCAAGGCTTCAAGTATGATTTCAGAAAATGGTAGATTAATAAAGAATCATCAGGATTAAATGTTGAGTAATAACGAGAAGTTTTCTCAGCAATACAATACAATTCTACCAAAATGAATTGGAACTAAAAAAATTGAAGAGTCTTGTTTCGACACAAAAGACGAGGAATAATTAGACAAGTCTCGGAATGCCGTCAAAATCGGAGAATTTCTCAAGTGTAAGGATGCAGACGTCTTTCAAAACCATGTTGGATGACAATTTCACGCAAAGAAGAATACAAAAAAAAGTATTTAGATGCTGCTCCCCATAACACATCTGAAACTTGGGATATAAACAGATTATAACAGAGGGATCTTCACAGGTCAATTTATTTCGCTCTCGATGTTTCGTAGGCTTGACTTGATTCCTTGTTAGATTTTCATCATAATTTATTTCATTGGGGATAATATTTCGGCCTTTACTGCAACAAGCGTCCAAAATTGATGTGTCTCCCATCGAAATTCTGTCATTCGGAATGAGGCTTTTAGTTGTACGGGAGACGGTTAGCTCTGATGTTTCAAAGTTCATTTTTTCCCGCAATGCATGGGTTGCATGCTAGTCTATGAAAAAGAAACTCTAGCTTGTTCATTGTACCTGCGATATCGAATTTTTGGTCAGCTTTAGAAATCCGAATGCCACATTTTTTAGCTCAGAGGCTAATCTATCAGTTGGGCTCGTTAGCCCCTGATCCCTGAGATCTCTCAGCGGCTGTTAGTTCTTATGCAAGGGCTCAAAGTCATGGAAAAACACAGCTGAAAACCTGCCTTGTTGTTGTCTACCCTGAGCAGGGATCTGAATTGCGTTTAGTTCCCGAGCATCTCTTGAGATCTTGATCAAATCAACATCAACACTCCTTCTCGAACATAATTCTATGTCAGAACTGAATTTTGATGATTCGCTGCTCCATGGTTCGACTACCGATAAAAATAATGAACAAAATATGAAAAGTCTCTTCAAAGGAATCATAACATACCCTGGGCTTTCTTACTGATAAATCATATGTTTCTTGAGCTGCACTACAAGCTTTTGACTTCCGTTGACCTTGCTATAATCTGACCCGAGACTCTAAAAGCTTCTCTTCAGTCCTATGCTCATTCATATCCTGATTTCTCCTCTCTATATCAACAATAACTTCCCAATTTCTCTCCTACTCGGCCAAGAAAAAAGCTTTTTATTTAGCACAAGGAAACTAGCGAAATAAAGTGTCAACTAGTTATGTCGTTCAAAACCATAAGACGATCATCATCCAATCTTCCCCTCTGGTACCAAACAACACAGAAAAAGTATAGCCTCCAGGTTCATGAGACTGAGATACCTCCTCCCAAGAATTTTATTCAAAAGTTACGAAAACACTTCAGTCTTTATTGGTGGATTTATTTAGCTGTTTTTGGTATCTGTCTACTAAATGTTACTCTCACATCGTGAGTAGCTCTTCCTGGTTTGACGTTTGGTTTTAACATTTTTGCAGAATCTATCTTCTCATGCCAAGTCTAGCCCAACGCAATGTTGATGAATCCTATCTATATTGTACTGATCTCAAGTTTGAGAAACCAACAGCCCATTCGATTTCTCTCTCTCAGAACGTGTTGCTCTACACTAAAACTCATTTCAAACCAATCTTAAAGCCTTTTACAGCATCGCTACATTCTATGAATAATGGCATTTATTCACCCATTCCAATGTCGACGCTTCAGTTTCCTCAAACTCGAGCTCGCTATCCTTTCTCTTCGATAACCTTAGAAAAAATTGCTCTCGAATTCCAATCTGATGCTTGGCTTAACGAAGTGTCAAAATTTTCATCACAGATGTTAAGTCAAGAGTTCGTTACCATGGCGATCGTTGGTAACGGCAAGGTGCATTTAGGCGCCCTTCCCGAAATGAGCGTACACTACAATCAAAGCATCTCGTTGAGAGGTAAAATTTCATACTATAATTGATTTCACGTGTAGCTAACCAATCATTCTAGGGCTCAATGGACTTCGTGGCCTTAAAGTGAGCGATTTGAAAATGAACTTCAATGCCACTGATGGTGAGCCCAACATGAGTGGTCAATCGACTATTTTTAATCCGTCTGTGCTTACAGCTGAAATGGTAAGGAAATAAATAATATTCTTATGAAAATTGAAATAGCATATGATAAGCAGCTTGATTATTAGTCCGACGCACGACTAATTTTAAATTAGGGCAATGTAACTTTCAACGTATCAACTGCAAAAGCTGGTATAGTCGGGAACACTACAATTGAAAACCTAACACTGCGGCCGGGTCAAAACAGATTTTTTATGACAAGTATCATTGATAAATACAAAGTTGCCAAAAGCATGGATATTTCTACGGGTATGGTTGTTCTGATCGTCAAAGGAAGCTCGGTAATATACAATGACGAGCATATTCCATATTACGTAAGTTCCGCTCGAAAAAATGCCGAATCGGCAAATGAAGTTCTAACAAATAATTTTAGGAAAGAGCCCTTTCACGCCACGAAATCGTTCTCGCTTTAAATGTCACAGAAATATTACTGAACAGCAGGGACCACAAAACCTGAAATCAATCCTATTACGCATCCAAATTCAAGATTCTCATAGATAAGTTTCTAAATACATGACATGTCCATATCGAATGGCACAGAAGTGATAGACAGTATTAATTGGCGCTAGGCATACAATGCGGATATCAGAACAAGAGGATTTAATCTTCATGGTTATCAGGGTAGTTTTTAGTGGGGTTTATTATTTCTTTTTTAATGTTTGCCATGACGATACAGGGTTTAAAAATGTATATGATTATATGTGTATAAGTGTGTTTGTGTTTGTGTTTTTTTTTTTTTTTTTTTTTTTTTTTTTTTTTTTTT
>QVIK01000738.1:0-10886 GCA_003957845.1 Oidium heveae | reverse complement strand
TTTTTTTTTTTTTTTTTTTTTTCTTTCTTTTTTTTTCGGAGAATAAATGATCAAGATTTGTAAGATCCCAAAAAAAGAAAAATTGGGGCTTATGTTGTTTATAAATAGAACTGTCTGTGAATTTAGACGCGCTCGCACGCACATCCAAACAAAACTGACAAACACCAACCCTTGTCAATTGTGGCTCAAGCAAGAAATCAAACCCGCTGTTTCGAAACATTCGGCAACAAATTTTGGATGTTCTCTAATCTATTTTATTACTCTTCTTCGCCTCCCTGATTCCTTTCCCCCACCTCATTTTACAATACAACTAACTGCAACCACCCAAGCCCGACAATTTTTATTTATATATATATATATTTATATATATATATATATATATTTTTTTCTTCCTTGAGCTATCTAACTAGAAGGGACGTATCTATAACAATCAAATATTCAACCTCCTTTTCTCACATTGACTTTTTCTTACTGAATAAATGGAAGGAAGAAAATTTCTCTAAAGCCAGCCAGAACGGAACAGAACGATTTGATCAACGTTCCTTCGTAGACACTTTTTTTTTTTTTTTAAAAATAAAAAAAAAAAAAAAAAAAAATTCACTTATATATATGGTTGCTAACAGGAGTCGAACATTTGGTCAGGTTTTGACCAGAGGAGGGGGAGTCAATGAAAGGAATTAAGGGGGTCAGGGAAAGAGATTGGAGGTCAAAAAAAAAAAAAATAGGTGGTCAACGGAGAAAAATTAAGGTTAATAGATCGATCGGCTCCCCATTTTTTTTTTTTTTTTTTTTTTGGCATGTAAATGTAAACAATAAACCAAAATGAGCCAGTTAAAAAAAGCCCGAATACTTTATTTGTACCAATAAAAAAAAAATTTAAAAAAAAAACTTCCAAGAATAAACTAAAGACTGGAGATTTAATCCTAATTAATTCAATACAAAGCATATTTTCCCCTAATCCTCACATTATTTTGTACCTATGACTTTTCTTACTAATATGGATCTGAGAGCGTATGTTTCAAAACTTTTGACTGAAAAGGAAAGGAGCTAGTAGATAACTGTATGAAAGATTGGGAAGTTGCACTTTATAGCTCAACAACTCAAAATTATATAGATGACTTGAGTAGGTCCATCGGTTATTTACACGCAAGACCTGACTCCCGAATTCACATCTAGCTCTGATTTGAAGGGTTTAGACCACGAAGGGCTTACGAGCTAATTATTTTAGAATCCAGAAATATGTACAAGATATACGGCTCCAACCCTAGAGGTACAGGGTTGTGAAGTGCTACACTAATCGAGTACTTTACTTGGGGAATTGAGTTTAACCACACAATGAACAGAGAGTACTCATAGAGCTCTAAAAGCACAGTTGGGGCACTCAACTGGTGATTTTTTCCTCTGAAGTAATTTTCATTGAGCTTTTACTACAGAATTAACTTGAGGACTGGCGCCGAAGAATACTGATGTCCAACCAAGAATGTTGTCACTTACGAGCATTGTGCTCCTGTGTCACGGAAAATTATAACAGCAGCAACACCTTAGCACATATTATGGAAGATATATGAACAGTATCAAGAGGTACTAAGAAGTGAGAAACCTAATGAAACACCTTTAGGAATATGCACAAGGGGCCTTCAAGAAGACTGTGGGATTCCCCTGTAGTAATCAGACTGCTGATCTTAAGCAATCAAATGGCATATTACAGCCTCAAGATCCTCGTTCACATTAGAGTTATTCTAGGTCAAATATACCTCAGCCTCCTACTGGAGAAGAGACTAGTGAGGAAAGAGTTGCTGCGATGGACATTCAAAATCACTACCATGGGCCAAAACCCAAAGTTCAGGGAATCGGATCGAGATAAGATGATAAATGTCGTAGATTCTGCTAGCGTGCGGGGAAAAGGCCGGCCAAGTGGCTTGCGTAACAAAAAGAAGCAAGAAACGCTTGATAATAGCACTCATCGTGAGCCCTCTGTGTTTAAGTTAGCTCAGGCTTCTCAACCAGCCGGCAGACCTTTTGGAGGAAGAATCAGGACTAGGCGTTTAAGTCGTAATAGAAAAGTACAAGGAGTTCCTATGAAAATATTATCTGCATTTCGGATCTAGACACTCTTATAGTGGGTAAGGCATATATGGAGGATTTATGATGTAATATTTGGAGTTTAGAAATGTAAGAATATTTTTCCCGAACGCTCGTGCATCATAATTCTGAGGTCGGATAACGTGGGCAAGCGAATTCTGACTAATCCCCAAGAGTGCTCTAAGCGAGCTATAAACAGGGGCTATTTATTCTGTACTAATTACGTAGCCAGATTTCAGGTCAACGAGACCGTCATCTAATTGGTCGTTGATATACAAGTTAGATATATGCAAGTTTATTGATTCTTTTCTGGAGTTCAGTAGATGACGAAGGGCGATGGTATTTAAGGGTTAGTTATCTCATTCTTCTTTGAAAAAGAAACCAATCATACATTTTAGCCTCAAGCCTGCTGTTATAGATCTGTAGAATGTAGTAATAGTTTCAAGTGTTTCCTGCTGGGTATGAGTCATCGGACGGAAATTGAACTTGATTATTTGTCGCATAAGTGTTTGTTCCATACGATCCAGGTTGTGCAATAGTTGGAGCAGATGATTTTAATTCACCCAAAACATCGTCATTATCATAGGCTTGGTCCGGAATTGGTGTTTGGTGATATTGCTTCTTATAGGCTTGATTTTCTAACGTCCACCTTCTTACTCCTTCCGTTACTTGTACCACGTATTCTGAAAGCTCGTCATCTGTCATTCCATGTATATATCTATGAATAATTGTCCAGGTTTTTGGAAGAGATTACCGAATACCGATTTTAAAAATTTTCTCACTTGAACACCCAGAATTGGATCAAAAGGAAGAGAGTAAATATGCTTTCACAATCGCCTAGCAAACTAAACTGGGGCTTCTCCGGTCCTTACTACAAGCCTTGCTAGGTTAGTGAGGGGGGCACCAAGCACATGGTGCTTAAACAAAACAGTTAAAATGCAGTCTACTGCTTGTTCCCAGTCGAGAGAATGATTATTTATCTCTCTTCTCGCAGCTAGAGAATCTTCGTCCATTTCCAAGGCCACTCTTACTGGCCATGATGTGTAGGGGAGCATTGATTGTATCATAGCCACCTGCATTTGATACAACTTTTCGGGAGTGTGTGAGTTTGAGTATTTCGGCTTCAACTCATTTGAAAACACCTCTCGATTTATTTTGGTGGCTTCTTTCACAGGAATATCAGGGTTCGCTGCCTCAGATCGTGGAAAGAAGCCAGGAAAGTATTTTTTAACCTTTTCTTCTCATTGTATTAGGGGTAAAACACTACAAGGAGGGAGTTGATACAAATTAATAGCTTTTTCTTTACTAGTCTGAATCCCCAAATAATCTGTGGTGGCTCCTGTAATTGAATGTTGTGTAGCAAACTGAGATTTTCGTTTTTTCTGGCAGAATGATCTTTTCCCCTAAGGAGGAAAAATCTAATCGATCTGTTTTAGGGGCTTTGAACTTAGTTGAAGAGTTTGAAACTTCGACAAACTTAAAATTTTTGGAAAGAGGTCTGAAGAATGTAGGTGCATTAACAGATACAAGCAGAGATTGACCAGGTGCTCTAACAGCTTCAAAAGTTTCTTTCCCTTTTCCTTTATTTTCATTAGTCTTTAAGTCAAACAACGCTGAGGTAGAGTTTTTCAATCGGCTCATAATCTCATCCATATTATTTTCACTTTTTTTCAACTGCTCTTCCATATGTTCGAAACGCGAGTTCATTCTACTTTCCATATCACTTTAGAATTCTTTCTATGAAATTTCCATTCCTTTGACATCACTTACTAATTCTAGATTCGTATTTCCAATCAAGATAAATGATTTTTTGGGGGTTCTCTATCGTTAGATTGTATGCTTTTGTGGTTAATCACACAATGTCTCGTGGCTTAACTATGACTAGATTCTATAGATCTATAACAGCAGGCTTGAGGCTAAAATGTATGATTGGTTTCTTATTCAAAGAAGAATGAGATAACTAACCCTTAAATACCATCGCCCTTCGTCATCTACTGAACTCCAGAAAAGAATCAATAAACTTGCATATATCTAACTTGTATATCAACGACCAATTAGATGACGGTCTCGTTGACCTGAAATCTGGCTACGTAATTAGTACAGAATAAATAGCCCCTGTTTATAGCTCGCTTAGAGCACTCTTGGGGATTAGTCAGAATTCGCTTGCCCACGTTATCCGATCTAAGAATTCGGAGCCTCATAACTATAGCTTAAGTAAGACACTCATTGAAGTAAAAATACTCAGTGTGACGGCTGGTCAACCTGTTGATCCCTGTAGCGTGCGTTTGCTAGTTAGTGCATACTTAGAAACCCATCTGTGAGCAGAATTATTTATGCATAAATAAATACAATTGATAGGCGAGATTAGAATTGACTCGACTATTAGGGAACATTGCTTAACTTATGTAAGGACAAGGGAGAAAAGGAGTAATTGAGACTATTTACTTGCGATGACCCGCACTTGAATAGGATATAGAACATGCTCTTCAAAAATTTATATCACAATCACTGAATATCACTAATGACATCTACAATCTTATATCATCTATGGAAATGCCCAATGTTTTCTATATTTTAGCATTGAGCACTAATTATAATTATGACTAGAGCTTAATTTTTGCCGGTATTCAGTTGGCGCGGTATATTACCTTGAATATCACCTGACACCAAGTATCGATAATGTAGAAGTGATCAGCGTGTTTTTTAACAACAGATCTAACGCGGAGAGAAGGACAGCTAGGCAATATCAAGGAATTTAAATTAAAGTTGCTAATCTTTATCATCTTTCTCTCTTGAGGGATGGTGAAGATTAGGGACAGAAAAACTGATTTAAAAATTTGTGTGTGATTATTTTCTAGTAAATTCACAATTCCTGTCATTTCTAGCAAGCTCTCGAAACCCGGAGGTAAACTCGTTTCAAAGTATTGATAAGTAACATCAGAGAAATTGGTTTCTAACGTAGAGAAAGAAAAAAACATTCAATTATAAAGAAAGACTTACGCTGAACTTCTAACTTGATCTATCCATTTTCAAAAGGCAACCGTGTAAATGTGCTGCTATAGCGCGCTCAGTCGGTCAGCTGAGTGTATCTATATCCTTAATATTCCGTATAAAACTGAAGATTACTTGCTTTGATTTGCCTCTATGATAAGCTCGATTGACCGTTGGGCCTACTAATCACTACATATGCTTACAATAATATTTATATTTTAAAAATATACGGATTTCTGATCTTAATTTCCATTTTGTCGAATCTTTAGGGGAAGTATAGGCTGAGATAGGGTAATGGTTTTTGGTTTTTGGGAAAAACAGATTTTCTATTAGCTTGTTGGTCCAATAGGTTTATGAATAATTTTTCAGAATAAAGAAAACCGAATATATATGCTAATAATTATCCCTAGACAACAAAATATCTTCCATGGCGCAATTGGCTAGCGCGTCCGACTGTTAATCGGGAGGTTCACAGTTCAAGCCTGTGTGGAAGAGAGGCATGATATCATTTTTAGTTTTTGCACCTTCGGAGGAAACGACTCGAGAGACATCCCGGTCTGTTTAATCCCTGTAAATTTGGCTCAAGTTAGTACAACACTGCATACACTATGCCCACGGTATTCGAACCACCGCATGAATTAAGAAAGAGATTTAAGTTGTGTAAATATCAAGCCTAGCATAAGTAATACATAATCTCCTCGTAGAACTCCAAAGCTTTTATGTCAAAATTTGGTCATAAAATTAGAAGCACTAGTTTTTGTAAGGGACACTATTTTTGTTTCTCTTATAAGTTTTGAGCCTGATTTGTGACATTAAGCGAGCTTTTTCTTTATCAACAAAATACAAAATTAAAGATGACAAAAATCTAATAGGCTCTCTCCCCAGGCATTCATAACAGCCTGACTTCTTTCTGGTATGGTCCGAATGAGACTCATATTATTGTGTAAAGATCAGAAATATAGATTGCTTCGAATACACTAGGCATAGTGAATCATTCACAAATTTCAAACCAACGGATAAATATTAGTGATGTACCCTGCTGTAGGATTATGCTAGAGCATGAGCTACCTACTCGGGGGACTTCCCAACCTTTGCTGTCGCTTAGAGTAGGGGAAAGCAAATGTAATGATATCCCCACCCCCCCCACCCCTATCTATGTCACCTTAACCCAAATTGGTAAAGAAAAATTAACAATCCATGAAGACTCCCTTAACCTATTCAGGTTAGTACGACATGGATAGGGTTATCATTACACTTGCTTCCCCTCATCCTGAGCGTCAGTGAAGGGTGCGAAGTTCCACGGGTAAATAAATGTACTAGTACTGACGAGAGTCACTTGGGATATGTGTAAAGTTGCACCTATAATAATTTTTGTACTGTTTATTAATGTTATCAACCTAGAAACTACGATAATATCTAACGAATCATCACGTCATTCTATAACTCAATTATTGCATTATTGTATCAAATACTGCAAGAAACATTTAATTTTGATGAGCATAGTGGCCCGGAAAGAGATTGATCTACTTAATTTTATCTCTGAATATTTATCCGGAAGCATTTGTTTACCTTTTTCTATCATACCCTCCCGGCCAATAACTGGTACACCCTCGTTTGGATCGTTTAGAGGTTTCAATAATCTCAAATGGAGATTGGTCTCTCCCGGTTGAGCTTCCCGTAGCGAACAGATTGGAGCCATCTTGAGTATGTGCCAAACTTGGCTCTCCGACAGCAGCTGTACTATCGGTGATGAAGTTTTTCATAGAACCTCTTAGCTACACCTGCTGAGAAGCGTTTCCGTCTTTGTATCCGCTCAAGTTGAATTTGTCTCCTTATATCAAAGCTTTGGTACTCTACGGCAAGAAGTATTTATTTTTAGACATCATAGAGGTTAGCTGTGGACACCGAAATCTGTTGTTTGAGGAATGTATAGCTTCCCTCGAATCGTGACGTAACTGCATGGCCAAAATGAAGGATTACTTTGGTCCATGCTTGGATGAAATGGTGCTTGTTGCTACTTAACTAGGTTTGATCAAGGTACCGAGATACAACATACAGCTTATGCTCTAGGATTATAGCCAAACTTTCATCGTACTCTACTTGGGTGACAGGCTAGTAGAGCAAAGTCAACATTTATAAGGAGACTTCGCAGGATTCAGCAGTAGTAAAGTGTAGCTTGGCCTGAATATTCTTGTTCGTGTACCAAAGATAGACTAGATAGGATTCATTCAGATATCCACTTTCGATACGACCTAGCAAGGCCAGTTCCCGATAAACAACCAACACTGACTTCGAAGGGTCAAAGAAAGTGCGAAAACTACCCCAAAACTGGAAAAGAGCCCAAGATTAGTTTTTTTTTCATTTTCTTCGCTAACAAAACAAAGAGGGAGTGATATAGTTTGAATTTTCTACTTAAAGGTTAATTGTTTCCACAAGGTAAATAGTACCACACCTAATTTTCGATTAAATATCGCGATTCCCATTTATAAACATACTTTCAAATACCTTCAAATCATCATCATTAATTTCTGTAAAATCTTCTCAAGCTTCTCATACTCCTGCTAAAGCAAAAGCTACTGCCCAAAACAACGCCAATCTTGACTCTATGCGTGTATCTGGAGTGGCATCTAAGGCATTTCAATTCGTAATAGCCTTGGTACTATCCCTCCCTCTCTCTCTCACTCTCACCATAGTAAGACTTGAATAGCTTCACAGAGCTTAAACTACATGCCCAAAACCACTGTAAACTTGCAGGTTGGGCGATTGTGGAAGGGAGAGGCTCGGAAAAATGACGAGATCGTTATATAAAGTATTTAGTGTGCAAGCATTTCGGAAAGATTGACAAGAGATCTATTAATGAGGAGGAGCGAAAGTCATTCGGTAGAACAACCAAAAGAACTGAATGTAAAGTAAAACTAAAAGTTCGGGAGTGGGCGAATGGCCTTTAGTCTCTATGCTACATTAAAGGAAAGACCCAACATAATCATGAAGTCAACGATCCATTATCATATTTTGAGCACCGTCGCCAAAATTCGTCAAAATTCGTCTCAATTAGCCCTCATTGAAACGCATCATGCAGCTGGTATTCCGGCGTCACGAACTAAACCAGCGCTCGAGAGGACAAACCCTGAACTTATACTTACCTCTCACAATATTTATGATAAAACGGCTCAAATAAAGAGAAAAATTCTAACTCGAAAGGAACCAAATCAAGCCCATATCGATGGGCTAAATAAATTGAAGGCTGAGGGAAAAGTTGTCTTCGAATTATCAATAAATGAGGTTACTCGACGAATCGAAAAATTATTCTTAGCTGATACTAGGTAAGGAAACTTTCCGTATTTTTTTAATGTTAAAATAATATTCGTGTCACATCTAAATCAGAGAAAAACATATAACCAAAATATTATTCAAGTTTTGGGATAGAGGAATGGTTTTTACTCAGATTTTAGTATGATGCAAATCCTACACAAGTATCTATATTCTTTCAGAATGTGAGACCTGGGCTAAGTGATAATATGGAGCAATCGCGTACCTAAATGAGAGCCCGTACATTCTCTTATTAGATTGCACTTACTATATTAATAAATTGGGCATGCCATTAATAGATATAATGGGTGTTTATGGATCGAATCGAGAATTCACAGTCGGCATCGCCTTGTTGAGTCAAGATACCTTCGATGACTACTCATAGGCTGTGAGACGCCTATTAAATTGATTATTACCTGGCATATTATCCACGGTCATTGGAACAGGCTATGAAGAGGCTTTAACCTATGCCTTGGAGCCGAATTTTCCACAGCCAAAAGCAAATACAGTGATATTTTATTGGCATGTAAATATGAATGTTTTGAAGCACAGCAAGCCTCTCTTTTAGTCGGAAGAAATGTGGGAAGATTTCTTGCAATGAGTTCGAGAGTGCGTATTTGCAAAGACAGAGGAAGAATTGGATGACATCCTAAACAAGTGGAAAGGGAGTTTAGATAAAATAACAGCCATCCCTACACAATATAAGACAACTTAGATCCTGGTTAAGTTCGATTTTGTGCCAGAAAGGAGGATTCCTGGCGAGAAATTGAGTATTGTCTCGGTCATTGGCAAGGAAATTATAAAACGAAAGTTGTACATATATTCATTAAATGCTTTTTTCACGTCAGAAACACGAAAACTTCTCGATTCGAACGAAACCACCAAATTATTAAGAGTTGGAATGATAATACTAGGAAAAACCTAAAAACTATTTAGTCAGCAATAAAGCTGCATATAGATGCCCAATAACTTGGAAGCACTCGGAATACTCAAGTGGGCGAATTTTTTGTTAATCTTTGGAGTTGTATTACCCCTTTAGCGTTAGAAAAACTACTTACCTATTGTCTACTATACAAGGCTAAGAAAAAAGGGCCAGTAGCAAGTAACACTGGCTCTATTTTTACTGGTACCTACAGTAGGTCAATGGGATTGCCTTGTTGGCATATGATAACTGTGAGACTTGATAATGAGGAGTCAATCCAATCTTTTGATTTCCACCTTCATTAGCATTGATATAAATCACTTCCTGGCGCTGATTTCATGTTATTATCACTTCCAATTCCTGATCCCGATATGAGATAGAGACGTTAAACAGAGGAAGCAAGACGATGTAATCATCAGCGCCGAGCCCCCAAAAAAAACAGAATAGTTAGCTAGCATGAATGGGGCCAACCTCAGCTGCTCCTCTGCATAGCTTGTGTAGAAAGGGGTCATGATAAGGTTACTTGCAGAGGGTATAAAGTTATTTGTCATAATTGGAGTATGTGTCTAAATGTACCATACATTTGTCGTACTAAGATGGGTGCAGTAAGTCAGCAAACTTCAGAAAGCCAAAAGCCTATGTCTTTGCAATAAAATCAGACTCTATCATTTGATTGGAAAGAGTTAGGTCACAGCAGAGCATTTTCAGCGGATTTGTTTTGTGTTTGACATATGTAATGGAAGATTACATGTTGGAGAGTAGTGTTTGTAGAGGATATTATTTTGTTAATGTTTTTATGATTGATTTTGGGGGTATTTATGAGGGTGGGAGAACGTTAATGACAGTTTTAAATTATTTTTTTTCAGTCAGTTGGATGTCTTTTTAGTTATTATTCGGTTTCTGTAATGGTTTTGATACTTTGAGGTTTATAAACGTATATAACACTTAAATCTCATCTTCCATGGCGCAATTGGCTAGCGCGTCCGACTGTTAATCGGGAGGTTCACAGTTCAAGCCTGTGTGGAAGAGATGAAGTGGATTGAGACTCAGTAATTTTTCATTTTAAAATTTTTCGCGGAAATATTAAAATTGAACTTGACGAAAAGCCCGATTTTGATCAGAATCACTTTCAGGACCTTAAGTATAATAATGCACTCGACAAACAAGTGTCCAAAGATTATGCCAAGTCCTCACCAGAATCACAACATTATACTAATTTCATTATTTCTCAATATCATGGTACCGAATCAGAATCCCTTGAAAAAGGGGAAAAAATAAATATAAAAAAAAAAAAAACATATTGCTTGCCTTGCAGGCTATCTCGCGAAATACAGATCTAAGTATCCGAAGGCCTGCAGTGGTAGACATGAAATAGCAAATAGGAACTCTTCTCTTTTCTTGGGTAACTCTAGAGATAATTAACCCGTGAAAGCTACATAGACACGCAGTCCTTGCCGTCTTCCAGCCCAAAGTTAGATCGAAAGTTGAGTTTTTTTTTTTGCGGAAGCTTTAAAGAGCAATCTCTTCGCTTTTGTGGAGGTCTATATTTTTGTCTGGAGCCTTCCTCTCTTTTTCATACTGC
>QVIK01000737.1:499-25017 GCA_003957845.1 Oidium heveae | reverse complement strand
GGGAGTGCCTTGTAAAGGCACTAAACCCAATCTAGCTAATCATATAGGTATGTGGGGTCCCAAATACAATGTCAGTTGCTTGGTCCGACAATCTATTAAATATTCTTGTGAGGGTAACCAACTTACTTCTATAGAAGATGAAACTCCAATACCATCAAACCTCCCGGAACTGAAATGAAAGCCAGAATGGTTAATGGAGCAAGTCGATAAACAGGATACTCATGGCAACATAAAATTCATGGAGGAATTCGAAAATATCATGTCAGGGCCATTGACACTTCACAATAATCTTAAGGAGCTCCACAATCAATAAACCATACTGCACACACGGTCTCCCAAAAAAAAGTTCTGCAATAATATACTACAAATTCTATCAATAGTTTTCGCCGCAAGCCCCCTATTCAGAGCTAACAATATTTAACGGGATTTTGTTAGTTAATCCTGCTTAAATGGTTTCAATTATTCCGTACTTAAGGGGTTTAGTTCTTTCTGAATCCTGGAAATTATTTAGAGTTTTGGCTGTTTTAACGATAGATGCCCTCATTGCCTTTATATGGATCTACAAGGCTGCAAATGATTTTTTGAGAAGAACACTATTAAGATTTGTTTGAACTTGTATGATTGCTAAAATACCAAAGTTGTTTCCTATTGAACATATGTGCTGCATGTAGTGAGGCCGTAATTCAGTTCAAACAAGACTTGTAACACAATAAGGGTAGGTTAAATNCTTGTATGATTGCTAAAATACCAAAGTTGTTTCCTATTGAACATATGTGCTGCATGTAGTGAGGCCGTAATTCAGTTCAAACAAGACTTGTAACACAATAAGGGTAGGTTAAATGTCTTGGGGAAATAATTGCTAGATTTGAAATCATAAAACTTGATCAAAATCGAACGAATTGGACGTGTTCAACTTTCACAATAAATTAGATTATCATATCTTTGGACTTGTAGCATCATTTCTAGTATATCGGCGTGAAAAATAAGAGAGCCACAATACTGAGGTACGGACGCCCTTTTGAGCATAAAAATTATTGTATTCTAGTAGAGTAACATCTTCTTTATAGATAACGATAAAATGGTCATTAGAAGGCGTTGGATATATAGAAACGGACGTCTATTTAATACGATTGCATAAGGAAGAAATGCCACATGGACATGTATGAATAAATTTTTATCCAATATCTTACGAGTACAACAAAATTTATGAAGGCTAGCCCATTATTCTTTAAATTGCGACGATCAGTGACGTTGTGATGAGTATTTTTGAAGTAGATTGCGGGACGTTATGAAATCACGTGGTATATTTCATGATAATGTAAAGCGTCAGCCGACGAACAGAATTTATTTATTTCAACATCAAATATTCACTTTTTTTCTTAATTTTATGATGTCGATAATAAAGAGGCCATGGGTTGAACGAAGATCATTAGTGAAAAGTCCAAAACAGGTCAAATCTGGAGACTGCAGAATATGAGACGAGCTGGCCAAAGGTTCTGTTCTATTTTGATTTTTGATTTTTGATTTTTGATTTTTGATTTTTGATTGTTGATTTTTGATTTTTGATTGTTGATTTTTGATTTTTTTTTCATTTCAACTATCACACGTTCAATACGAGACATTTAAATTCCCGTGATACGCGGGGATTGTGCCTGTGCTTGTTGCTTACGTTACATCAAAACACCATCCAATCATATTTTCTACTCGGACTGTTGAATAAAAGTAAAGAGCACGTGACAAAAGGCCAAATTCAATTAAACAGGCAGCATTTTCCAATGTGTGCAATAAAACAGCGTGTCGTTTATAGATCTCAAGCCATTGTTCAATCTTTCATCTCTTCTAGCCATTTGAAAGGAAATCCAGCTTTAAGGGCATAATTGATTAAATCATCAACGCTTTCAATTAATTTTCCTTTTCTGATATATATTTATATATATACTTTTTTTTTTCTGTTCCAATCGCCCTTTTTTCCATTTCCGGGGATATTGATGAAATTTACACCACAACACAAGGAGTGAAATAAATTCAAAAGAAGTCACATTTGAAGCCGATACAAAAGTATAAAAAATGGTAAAGTTAAATTATTTTTTTTTAATTATTTTTTAGAATTTCATTTTTTTCTCCCTTCCATCATGATATGATCCATGTCACGGTATTTCATCGAAAAGAAGAATAATAAGAGACGAAAAAAAATTATTATTATTTTCAGTTGCTTATAGCTTACATAATTGTTCATTTTTTTTCTTCGTATTTCTAGGCACAAACTCCAGCACAGCGGAAACGGAATGAGAAATTTGCAAAGCAACAGAATGCGAAGCGGGGCAAACCGACATTCGAAGCCAAGACCAAAAATGAATTTAAGAATCCACTCAGCCCGGTGCTGGTAGGTATGATTTTAAGACTTTCTTTTTTTTTTTTGGAAACTTTGTTTCTATTGAGGGAAAAAAAAAAAAAAAAAATAACATTAAAAAAAAACTAAAGAAAGAAATGCTACCTACCCCGTTCTCCCCCTTTGTTCTTATTCTTTAAGGTTTTTATTTGAAAAAGTGTACATTAGATTTATGTCTATGTATATATGGTAATTGGCTAATATTGATTTTTTTTCGATGCAGGTCTATTGGCTTTCATAATCTTTGGAGGTCTAACCTTCGAGCTGTTAAGCCGAATTCTATTTCGTTGAATGTGCAAAGAAAGAAATCAGATTATATATATACATATCAAAAAAATCAAAAATGAACTAAACTTTAGATATGGTTTATTTTTAATATTTGGAGTTTTGGAATGAATGGTTAATATTGGCTTCGTAAGATAAAATTCACGTATCTACTGAAGTTAAACAGCAAAAGCCTACAAGGTATAATGGTTGTTGTTTTGATTGATTGTTTCCCAACTATCAATTATTTTTCAAAATTTTAGAGCTGAAAAATAAAAATTTCAAAACTCAAAAATTACTCTTATCATTTTTGGCCCTTCATATCTATCGTTCTTTTTTGTCACCACCCAAATACTCAATCATCCATGCTATTGCTCTACACGATTACCATTATCTACGAGTGCGTAAATCAAATTTATGCAGATTGACTTATAGTAATTCAATATAGATTCTAAAGAGATCGCCCTGTTATTTTTTTATATATATATATTGGAGAGAGCAAGTATCCACACACACACACACACCCGGTCTTTTAATATAATCACACCTCCCCATAATTAAAATGCCACACTTTCTCTAAGCTCTAAAAGAGAGAAAAGCAGGCATACCAGATCGTAAAAAAAAAAAAGATTTGCAAATGCGCAAATTATATTATTATATTATTATATTATTATATTATTATATTATTATATTATTATATTATTATATTATTATATTATTATATTATTATATTATTATATTATTATATTATTATATTATTATATTATTATATTATTATATTATTATATTATTATATTATTATATTATTATATTATTATATTATTATATTATTATATTATTATATTATTATATTATTATATTATTATATTATTATATTATTATATTATTATATTATTTGATTTCATTTCATGTAACCCGATTTGGCGCCTTAGTGGCCCATGTAGGACTATAAACTATTTTATTTATTTACAGTGAAGGAAAACCTTTCTGTGGAAAAACCTCCAAATCTTTACATGTAACTCCAAGTTGCTTAAAAATTTTGCTTTAATAAAGAGCATGTACTGTCACAGGCTTGATGCCTTATCTTAATTAGGCATTAGCCTAATTCTTGTCACAGGGTTGGAGCATGTCTTCAATTAGGCAGACATCTAACCAACCCTTCTTGGCATTTAATTGTTTTAATCATTATTACGATTATGCGCATGGATAATTACTACTAACGTGCATAATTATCATTAGCAAGGATAAGGTAATATGCCGGGATTGAAGCCCTGCATTGATTTATAATTTCTTAAGCGAGATATATTCACAGTCTCAATGTAATAACCGAAGCTATTCGGAAGGTCATAAACTAGGTACAACAGTCATGACAAGAAAAACTCATTTTAAAGTTTAAGATGATTGAAATGTAATAGGAATGAAGTGAGAGATTGGGATCCTGATCAAGAGTATTCCTCTGATATTGCATTTGTTAATGGGAGATGAATATTTCCTGTTATGTAAATAAATAGGGGAGATTCTTCTTACATCTCTTCCTTCTTTACTTCAAGATTTTCTTTTGTATATAGCTCTGAGTACCTTGAGAAAAATAAACTTGCTTTAAGACCGTTATATGTACACCATTGACCCAGTGTGGATTCCGTCTCACCTCTTGCCTGCCCCCTTTCTTCTACTATTGCCTCGGCCACTCTCGTGAGCCGAAACTACTCGATAAATCCTTCAGTTTGAATCCACTTTGTTGTTCTTGCCACATCTTTCGGGCTGTTCATGATGGCTTCGAATGATCTGTTTGTCGCCTTCCTCAATACGTCTATTCTTCCCTGTGCCCACTGAGGGCACACCACGACCATATGTTTGGTGTTTTGAGATGGATAACCACATTGGCATCTCGGTTCGTCGACTCCGGCGACTTTTTCTTCGGTTCAAATACGCGTTGAGCCCGACATGCTCGCTGAGAATCTGGATGGCGATACTGCTTTGGACCCTTGTCAGGTTCTGGTGACTGGCGGATGGGGTTCCTGCGTGATTGATCCGGACTCTTCCAGTTTTGATGTCTGTGATGATGTTTGCCGCATGCCATTTTCCGGATCCGCTGGTGCTCGGTGACTCACATGCGCCTTTGGCGCGTGGTTGTTCCAGGAATGTTCCCACTGCTGGAAAGCTGCTATTTTCAACATATCTTTCTGTTTACGTGTGTCGTCTTCTTTTTCGCTGATTTTCCTCCACTCTGCCAGATCGTTTCTTTTATTCTTAGCGCGAACTGTATTTCTTCCGCACGCGGACTGCTTGATAATCTCCAACGCATATTGTACCGTCTGCTGGGCCGGTCGTTTCTCACTAGATCCGGCGTGATAAATCTTCCCTTGCTTCAAGTAGATATCAATGAGGAGAGTCGAGGTCTCGTGTTCGAGCACTCTGCTGCTGGTCGAGTTATATGCACTTGTGATCAGCTTCAGACATTTTCTTTGGAGGCTTCGGAGTGGTTTCACTATCCTTTCAGGGATGTTGCCCTTTGGGCCGGTCTCGCCCCAGATCGCGGACCCGTACGTGAGTGCCGGTCGCACAAGCGCGTTGTACAACAGCCGTGACTTCGTAAAGTTTGCTCCCCACGTCGACTGAGTGAGTCGTCTCATGACTTGTAGGTGTGTTGCGGTCTTTGCATTGATACTTTTGATGTGGGAGCCCCAGTTGAGCTTCGGGTCGAATTGGATGCCGAGGATGCGGAGGGAGTCCTACGATTTCTATATGTGTGTTTGGATCACCATAGGCGCGGTGAGGTTATGCCTTTTCCTAGATCGAGAGAAGTGCATCATCTGATATTTTTCCGGCGCAAATTTGACCCCATGACTCTTGGCCCATACAACACATTTGTCATGTAGCTGTTCTAGGTTGCGGCAATTTTTTTTAAGTTGAGTTGGACCATGTTAGAATGTTAGTATCGTCCACGAAGCCCACCGCTGATGACGATTCCGTTCGGAGCATCGGGAGCAGCGTGTTCCCGAAAAATAGAAAGAGAATAGGTGAGAGAGGGGATCCTTAGGGTATGCCTGTGGTGGTGGTGATCTTATCTCCTTGGAACGAGCCAAGCACGATGGATGTCGTCCTCCTTTCCAAAAATGATGCTGTAAAGTTAGTAATCCATTGAAGTATGCCTTTGATCCCCATGTTGTGAATGAGTCTTTCATGGGACACGTTATCGAATGCACCAGAGATATCCAGGCTTAAAATGGATGCCGCGCGTTTCTTGTCTTTCTCCTAAATGGTGTGGATTTGCTCTGTCAGCAGCCCTACTGCTGAGACGGTGGACCGATTGGGGCGCGCTGCCATCTGCTCCTGCGGGAGGAGGTTATGATGTTCGGTTGCCTTCGAGATCTGGTTGGCCACTAGCTTTTCGAGTAGTTTTCCGATGGTGTTTAAGAGAGCGATGGGTCGATGGGACTTTGGGATGTCGTAGGACATCTTTTATAGTTTTCGAAGAACAATAGTCAAAGACTCCTTGAAACTTGCTGGATGATATCCGTTCGAGAGACAGCTGTTGAAGAGATCTGTGAGGACCTTGGCAAGTGTTTTCCTGCAGTTTTTTAACATTCAGTTAGGAATCCTATCGGGGCCGGGGGCCTTTTCGTTCGCTAGTTTTCCCAGTGTTTCTTCGACTTCGTTCTCGGTGACCGTGATGGATATGGTGTCTATTTCTGGCGGATAGTGTGTGCCGTTGGTATCTTGGATGTCGACTTGAACGGGTGCGGAGAAGAAATCTTTTGCCATTACCTTGACTTTGTCCGCATCTTTGGTGTGAATGATGTCTTCGCTATCTTTGATGTCCGGGATTTGAGGGAGCCTATTTAGTGCTTCGGGAGTTTTCTTGGCCAACTTGGTTAGTTTCCACAGTTTCCACAGTTTCGACAGGTCGCTTGTTGTCTCAGAGACCACTGCTCTCTATCTGATGTTCTTGGCTTTCTTGATTCGGATTTTCTTCCTGTTCGAGGCTTTCTGGTATTCAATCCAACTCTCTTCGGCCCGATGCATTTTCCAGTGGCGCCTTGCTCTCCGTGTCTCTTTCACAGCTTCCGAACACTTCTTGGTCCAGTACGGTTTGGCGAATGGGGACGGTCTGCATTTTGGTATTGTTTCTTCCATTGTTTCCTGAATGGCGTGGATTATTGTTGTCGCCTGTTCGTCGATGATTTGTTGGCTGCTTGGTTGGTTCTGACCAAATCGTAACTCCCACAACTTACTTGCCAGTCTCGCGTTAGTTTTCTCCCAGTCTGCATTCTTCCACTGTAGTTGCGGTTGTCTCTTCAATTTTTCTACTACCTTCAAGTAGAGCCTTGCACAGATCGGAATGTGGTCTGAAGATGCTTCCAGTTCGTTCGCTGGTTGGCATTCTAGGACCGATTCCTCCAATTCTTTCGTTACAAAGACTAGGTCTAGTGTGCTTTGACTTCCTCTGCTCATCCACGTGTTTTTACCCTTGGGTAAGATAAGCTCCATCTCTTGTTCATGATGTCGTTGAAGCTGTCGGCGATTTTGTGTTTGTTGGAACTTGTCAGTTTTAAGGCAAGGTTCCTAAAGAATATCGGAGTAAAGAAAAAAGAAATGAATCATATTTTTAAGGAAGTAAAAATTGTATTCAAAAACCGAATAACTATTTGTTATTGTACATGATCTTGTTCATATATGTAAAATAACCCATGACCAATAATTATACAAGATATACAAGAATAACCTAAGGCTGCATATATAGCCAAGAAGTTACAGTAGGTAACATTTTCATATAAAGTTTTAACAAAGTTTTAACAAGAAAATTACGTAAAATAAGTTTTGGTGATAAACTAATGATTATGCACTAGTTATATGTGCTCAATTATAAAAGGAAATAATAGGACCAGCCTAGATTTCCAACAGTGTTGAACTGTTACCGCCTGGCCTCCCCAGCGGACGTGGTGAATATTGAAATCCCCAACTTAGATGTGGTAGCCTTCTTTCTCGAGGATTTCTGGAATCTATTTCAGGGTATTCAAGTCACGACTGCTGAGAGAGAGAGGTGGAGGATTGTAGATGTTATGCACCCACACTTTTCCGATGTCGGTTTCTAACCTGATTGAGGTAATATCTCCGTTTGATTCTTCTGGCACATTTTCTTCTCTCCAGTCAGTTGTTGCGAGATATTTGCTGATGTAGATGCATGTCCTGCTCTTGTGGCCGCTCGGAAAGATCAAATGGTAGGCAGGATACTTAATGGTGGTTTTGTCGGTCGGGTTGTGCCAAAGTTCCTGTAAGGCTATGACGTGGTGCTTCAATGGATCTAATAGTTGGAGGAAGTGTTACTGGACACGATCTTTACTTCGGTTGACGTTGAACTGCGTTATATTCAGCGTTGGGGTACCCTTCATGAAGACATTTCACACTGCGGCGCTGAGCTTTGGACGGTCTCGACGATATTCCGTTGAGGGCTTTGTGCCTCAGCTTGGCGTGCATCTGTATGTCGGCTAGTCACAGTTACCGAAGTTAGATTTGTCGAGGTGGCAGACGTTGGCGGGATTGGGTTCTTGCGGGGTCGTCCGGGGCCTCTAGGGGGGAGCTATAGTTCCAGTGAATTTGATTGGGCTGTGTGATGTTGGTTCAGTTCTTCTCTTCCTACTACCAACGATTTGCCATTCCGAGTCACTATGGTTAGCATTTTCCCTTTCGCTCAGGTACCTACCAGCATCCTGGACTCGGTTTTGAACAGCTTTCGCTCTCGCAGCCAGTTTAGTTGGGCATTTACTATCCCATACAGTGTGTTTTCTTCCACAATTTGAGCATTTAGCTTCTTGTTTTCCGTTGCAGTCTTTTGTGTTATAGTCTCCTGCACATTGTCCACACTTCGGTCCCAGTGTGCACATTTTGGCGATGTGGCCGAACCTTTGGCAGCCGAAGCATTGTGTCGTCCGGAATCCCGATCGAAAAATCTCTGTCGATTTCAACTCGTACTTCCACATGTGCCTTCTGTGATCGCTTTGTCAGGATGCTCTGGCTTTTTGAACCAAACTATCAAAGAGCCTGCTCACTTTTCAGAATCTTTATTTCTCTTGAGCCATACTGCTCTTTGGATCTTAATCCCTGGCGTGTGTGCATCGTTCGCATCTTGAAGATCTTTGAGGTGGTTAGAGTTCTCTGGCTCGAAGAAGAATGGCATGCCATGTATTAGTACTTGATAGTTGTCGCTAGTTACCTGTGCTGTTGTCGCCAACTTTCGTGTCCAATCTTTTTGTCTCTCCATCATTTGTTTAGTGACTGCCTGGGCGTAGTAAACTTTTACCTGGCCGTTAATCATCTGACGGGCTCCGATAATCACCTTCATTCCAATTTTTTTCCCTAATTCTTCACAGGAGAGTTTGGTTATCTCTTTCTTTTCTTCTTCGTCTTGGATCCTAATTTTCGATTCTAGTACTTCTGATTTGCTGGCTACGCTTGCCCAAGGTTGGCCCTCTGTAGTAGTTGGGTATTGGCTTTGGGTGATAGTGGCTTTGATTGATTGTAATTCTCGCAGTGTTTTGGCTATCGTCGGGTTTTCTTCTCCTCGGCCGGTCATAGAGTTGGGGGGGTGGGAAATTTTCAATTGCTGGAGGCTTTCAATAACTTGAATAGCCTCCATTAACAATTTTTATACGTTCTTGGAGCAAGATTATCTTCTTTTATAGCCTGCTTGTATCTATTCACCGCGGCTCCTGCATCCAGCGGAGCTTTTCCACCACCACGATTTCCTGGCGTGTTTCCAGTATGCCAACTTCTTGAATCTTTAACTAGATCTCTACTAGGGAGATATGGTCCTTTGGTGGTTTTTTGAACTTAACTTGGGCAATTCTCGCGTTTGTAGTCGTGTTTTTCGTGGTAACACCACTTTCACCTCTACTGCCTCTTGTAGCGCTGACATTGGTTTCAACTACTGAATTTTTAAACGGATCAGTATTCTGATTCATTTCCATATTCATGTTCTTCATCATTGCGTGGAAGGATCTATCTTTTGCTCTCCTCAACCGATATCCTCTTCCTTTCGACCACTGGGGACAGGCCATAATCATATGTTCGACGTTTTGAGAGGGGTAACTGCATGAGCATCGAGGTGGATCTACTCGGTTAGAAGCTCGACTGCTGAGATCGTGGACCTCTTGGGCCGAGCACCCATCTGTTCGTCGGGAAGAAGGTTGTGGTGTTCAGCTGCTTGTGATATTCAGTTAGCCACCAAATTTTCAAGTAGTTTACCCATTGTGTTTAGAAGAGCTATTGGTCGATATGCTTTGGGTGTATCGTATCTCGGCTTCTGTGGTTTCCTTAGAACAACGGTAATTGGCTCCTTGAACTTCTTGGGGTGATATCCTTTGGAGAGGCATGCATTAAACAGTACTGCCAGTGGCTTACTTAGAGTCTTTTTACAGTATTTAAGAAAGCGATTTGGGAGCTCGTCGTGTCTAGGAGCCTTATCGTTCGGCAACCTTTCGAAAGCTTCTTCGATTTCTAGTTGGTTGACTGTTCTGGGAATAGTCAATAGCTCTTTAGGATAGATGGATGGTTCCGTCAATATCATCTGTATCCGCGGTTACCGGAGGAGGGAAGAAGTGTTTTGTCATAACCCTGGCCTTGTCTTGATCTTTGGAATGCAAATTTCCCTCTGAATCTCTAATGTCCGGTAGTTGGGGTAGTCGCAGCTTTTCATCCACGTCCATTCTCGCCCACTTGACCAGCTTCCACATCTTTTTGGGTTCTTTTGAGGCCTCCGAGACCAGTGCTCTCCAACCAATGAGTTTGTCTTTTTTGATTTGGCTTTTCTTTCTATTAGTAGCTTGGTTATACCTTACCCAGCTCTCTTCGGTGTTACGTTCAGTCCACTCCCTCCTGGCCTTCCGAGCTTCGTTGACCACCCTTGAGCATTCCTCTGTCCAGTACAGCTTGGCATACTGAGATGGCCGAGCTTTGGGGATTGTTTTTGCAGCCGTCTTTTGGATAGCCGTGGTGACTTCAGCTACCCTTTGATCGATTTCTTCTATTGTTGACATATAGTTGTCTGTTGTTGCCAGCTCCTTCAGCTTATGTGCTTGTCTTTGGTTGACTAGTTCCCAGTTTGCCCTTTTCAATTGTATTCGAGGTTTTGTTTCTGTTATTAGAGGTGGCGTTATTTGAAGCTCTGCTAGTATTTGGAGATGATCCGAGGATGACTCTAGCTCTTCCGATATGTCATAGACAGTGACCATTTTCTCTAGTTCTTTCGAGATAAACGCTAGATCTAGTGTACTCTAGCTGCCTCTGTTCTTCCACGTGATGGTACCTAGGGAGTATTATCTCCATATTCCTCTCACCTAGAATTTCAATTAAGCTCTCGGCTACTCTGTGGTGTCTGAGGACTGTGGACCCTCCCCAGATTGAGTGATGTAGATTAAAGTCTCCGACTAACATGTGATATCCTATTTGCGCCAGGATTTGGGGTATCCAGCGGAGTGTACCTAGTTCTTGGCTGCTGTGTGAGAGGGGAGGGGTGTTTTATATGTTATGTCTCCATCCGCCTCCGCTGGGGCTGTCTCCATTCTCCACTTGTCGACTGCGAGATGCTTACTGACATAGATACAAACTCTTACTTTGGTGCCTCCTGGCATAACCAGATGGTATGCCGGGTGTTTGACGGTAGTGTTGTCTGTGGAGTTGCGCCATGGTTCTTGGATAGCTACTATATGGTTTTTCTCTGGATCTAGTTCGCGAAGAAGATGTTGCTGCACTCTTTCCTTGCTCCTATTAACATTCTACTGTAGAATTTGCCAAGTTTATTTGCCTCTCATGAAGGCATCTCGCAATCCGGTGCCTCGTTTACCTCTGCTGGGATGTCCCGTGTCACAGTCCGAGACTCGTTTTGTGTGAGTTGTGTTGGCGTGTTGACCGTTGCCGCCGGATTGGATTCGGACGGTACCGTAGTTGGGATACCTGGGGCTGGAGTTTTTCGTGGCCTTCCTAGGCCTCGGCGGGCAATGATTTCTCCGTCTGTCCCCACTACTTGTGCCCCTGCCATCACTGCCATCACTGCCCTTCTTTTCCGACTGCCTACAATCTGCCAGTCTCCTTCGGGGTCTCTCATCTGGTTTTCTGGAGCGGCATGCCTCCCAGAGTTTTAGGTTCTATTCATAACCGCTTTTGCCTTGGCTGCTATTCTAACGGGTCAGATTTGGTCCCAGGCCTTATGTTTTCTGGCACAATTACTGCAGCGAACGTCTTGCATACCAGGGCAGATTCGAGGTTTGTGTTCGCCGACAAAGCTACCGCATTTTGGAGCTGCTGAGCAGACTTTGGCAATGTGACCGTACTTCTGGCAGTTGAAACATTGTGTAAGTCGGAATCCTGATCGGAAAATTTATGTTGCTTTCAGTTCAAATTTCCACATAATGCCCTTCTTGATTGCTATATCAGCTTGCTCAGCCCTATCAAACCAAACTATTAGCGAACTTGTCTTTTTTCCTGGTTGTCTTATCTTCTTTAGCCATGCAGCTTTCCTGATGGTAATTCCTTGGATGTATAGCAAATTCGTGTTTTATAGTTCCTTAATCTGCTCCGAATTCTCGGGATCAAATGATAAAGGCATATCATGAACCAAGACTTGATAGTTTGGAGTTGCTATCTAGGCTGTGGAAGATAGCTTTTGAGTCCAATCCTTGTACTTTTCCATCATCTGCCGAGTTTCTTCCCCGACGAAGAACACCCTCACTTGTCCGTTGGTCATCTGTCTAGCGTCTATCACCTCTTTGACTCCTATTTTCTTCACGAGCTCTTTGCTCGATAACCGGGCTATTTTTCTCTTCTCTTCTTCGTTGGTGATTCGGTTGGTGGTGCCAGTCGTTTCAGACTGTCTGGCTACGTTTGCCCACGTTTGGCCTTGTGCCCTTGGTCGGATCTGGGATAAGTAATTGTCAACTTTAACGTTTGGATCTCTTGGAGTATTTTAGCCATGGTAGGGTTTTCTTCTTTGGGGTTGTTCTTAGGGCTGAGGAGAGGTTTGGCTTTGGATTTACGGAGTTCTTCTATGATGTGTATGGCTTCCTCTAACAGCTTCTGCCAGCCTCTGCAGGGGAGGTCTTATCCTTTGAGAACTTTATTGAACTTTACGAGGGCAATACCTGCGTTTGTGTCCGCATCTTTGGCTGCCATAGTTGCATCACCATCGCCTCCACCGCCCCTCACGGCACTGGTATAGTTTTCTACCACTGGATCCCCAAACGGATCAGTATGATTATTCACTTCCATAGGTAATTCACTCGAAACTCAGGGGTTGATTTTTCGCCTATTTTATTTTATTAGAAAAAAAAGTCACTGATACTCCCCCGTCTTGTTATTTTTTTTTCACCGAATTCTGCAATTTGTTACGGTGGTTTGAATGTTAATTGAAAATATTACATTTATAACATCAAGTTTTGCCTCTTTTGGGGGGGCTTTTGGTAGTAGAGCAGAATTAAAACATAATTGGTTCTCCAAACTTATATTTAGTGCCATGTAATTCAACATTTTTTTTTACTTTATTTTGCACATGTAGAAACTTGAAAAGTTGAAATTAATTAATTCTTATTACAACAAATCAATTTAGTCATCAAAAGATTTCATCTCAGAGTAATTATCTTAATATCCTTAGCCTTAAAAGTCAAAATTCCAAAATTTTAATAGTGAAGATTCATGTCAGCGAGTTCGAATTAATGATCTATCAAGCAATTCCTAAGAGCTCTCTCATTAGATTTAAAACTTCTTTTTCAGTGTCTGTCTTGTATGGTTCGATGTATCCTGGTATCTCTTTTGAAGTCGGTTCAGATTTTTCTTGCTCAATATGTTGCTCTTTTGCCTCACATTTCTCCTGTTCCTCTTGTTCTTCGTATTTTTCTTCTTCTAAATGCGATTCTTGATCTACAGACGGCTCTTGTGCCTCATATTTCTCCTGTTCTTCATCTTCAATATATCGATCTTGTTCATAATGTGTCTCTAGATCCTCTTTAACTTCTTGATTTATTTTTTCATTTCTATGCTGCAATTGTTCTGGAATATCAATCTTATCTGGTCCAATCTTGACAAGATTATTATCATCATTTGAGGCGACTAGGTTCGCGACTCCTCTTAGGAGCCTTTTTTTCTGATTTATTCGATTCTTCATACCTTTTTTCCTAAGTGGTCGCTCCTTAGATTTGGGAACTGTCCCATCTTTGGTAGCCGTATTACAAACCTGTATTTCTTTGGATTTAGCGGATGTCTTCTTTTTTAAACGGATATTTTTTGTGCCTCCAGTTACAGATAGCACGTTCTTCTTAAGCACTGGACTCGATAGATCAATGACTGGTATATTTTTCGGTAGATTTAAATTCTCTTCCTCTTTCATTATAGTATTGTTTAAAAGTAACGCAAAATTAGCACTACGCTCAGTTGCTTTCTTTTGTTTCTTTCTAGGGTTGGGGTGGCTCAAGACTTTTCCTTTCTTATTGATAACTTCCTGGTGATTAAAAATAGGTATGGAGTATTGTTCTTTTTGCTTCCCTTCACTAACGCTTGGTGAATTTGTCAAAATCCCTGAAAATTGTGAACTTTTAACGTCATCTTTCTCGTTCAATTTATCTAAAATTTGATTATCAGCCCGATTCCATGAATTTACCGAATTTCCCATGTCCGTAGTAAAGATGTGTCCACTTCTATCATTTGCATTTGATATCATAGAGTTAATTTCATTATTTTCTTTTCTTCGTCTCCGCTTCTTACTGGAATTCTGAATCGCTTTGGTTTTATTTCTAGCCATATGGCGTTGCTTTCTCGAATTATTTGTATTTTTGTTTGCCATGGTAGTCGTGACAATATTTAGCTTTTTGTTGTTTTCTTCTGCTGAAGCGCCTTGTTGTTGTCTTAGTTCTGATTGATATCCATCTGGTTCCAATGCTTCTTTCGCACTTGACTCCTGCAAAGTAATAGCATTTTCTAAGATTGGTTCGTGGCTCATTAAGTCGTGAGTTCTGGTGAAATTTTGTTTCTGGTTGATAGATGCAAGGATAGCCTGACATCGTTCAACTTCAAGTTCCTGCTGCCTTTTCTGAATATATTTTTTTTCGATCTAGACAAAGAGTTACTTGAATAATAGAAAATAGGGAGATAAGACACACAGCGTGCCGGAGAGCGGGATTTTTCTTGCGCTTGTTCTTTTTCTCTGATTTTTGGGTCCTCTGTTCTTTAGAACTTGTTTGTGACTGGAAAAATTGAGCTCTTTGATTATCGGCTCCCAAATTTTCTCTTCCAAAAGCAGATATATCTCCGTGGGCCATGTTATTAGCATATTGTGGGGGATAGATTGTATTTTCAACAGGGCCCGTTAAATCTATAAATTGGCCTGGTCTGAAAAGACAAGGATTAGCTTCAGAAAAGTCGAACCCAAAGTTCATGGTAAAGGAATGTGTGATTATGTTTGTTGAAGTGGAATTGATTTGAGGTTGTGATTCTTGTTACTGCATCCGCCGTGCTTCATCTATCACATTGTATATTGGTTCTCAAAGGTCAGATGCATTGCGGCTCTGATTGGACAACAGATTAATAACACCCACTTTTATATTGTTTGATTTATCAAACATTGGGGTGTGGATCTAGAGATGCTTCCCCGAGCAATACACATGGCACGCCCCACATTAGTTTTGGTTTCGCTGCGGGCTCACCAATTAAGGTAAGTTGCCATTATGTCAAAGCCAAACAGTAAATAAAGTCATCCAACTATTGCGATAGTTATCAATGTTAAATCTCTCCCTTAAGATAGCTAGTCTTTATTCAAAGTAATATTGAATAAAAAGAAACAATAGACGAAACGTGTTTGCTTCTGTAACCATGACTTATTAGTAGTATCAACCTGCCTTTTCCATTGGCTCGGAGATTCAGTCAACTCAATCACTTGGGAAAAGCTGGCACGGCAAAGGGTTGACACAGTAATTTACATTCCGGCTCGACGAGCTTCCACGCCAGCTTCTCTATATGTGCTCACGTGCATCAAAGGCAAAGACGAGAGACCGAATTAACTAATTGATATGCCGTTGGAGACTCCCATGTCAAAATCGATTTTGGATCATTTTGACAATGTTATTCTCGTGGAATATTCAAACGTACTCCTTGTGAAATTTCAAGTAGGGCCCCAGGTGTGATGTGCATGGGCTTTCAATTTCACGGCGGTTATGGCTTCTATCTTGGGAAACTAAGACTTAAGCATGGGAGGTGTGTCGATAGCAAAGGGTGAGTGTGTCGATACCGGCTCCCACATTTATTGAGTTCCAGATTATGTAAGACGCCCAAGACTTACTATTCGTACTCCCACAGGACTTAAGAGTGCCTACTTTTTTCATACATTCAAAATAGGAGAGTTCAAAAGATTCACTATTAGGATAATCGAATACTTAAGGTTGCCAAACTAGTGTTTACAAAATATAGAAAGTACTATAGAGTCCTAGGTGTCAGGGAAGAGGGCAATGATTATGAATTGGTATGCGTTATTACTGATAAATTATTTGGCTCTATGGCTGCTGTAGCCATAATTTTGCAGCCAAATAGTAGTTAATTTCTCACCTGCAGAAACATACAAGAGCGAGTGCGTAGGTGAGGAAGAGAAAGGATGAAGACTCGGTTGATTCCTCAGTTCACTCCTTTACAATTTCTTAATACAAGCTTTTGAGCACATTTCGAATATATATATATATATATATATATGCTACTTATTGACCAGTATGTGTGGTAAGAGTGTCCTGAGGTGGGTTGTCGTCGTGGAGAAGTCAAGGCAGGAACAGAATTGCAATGATTATGAGGTTTACGAGCGCATGACACACCAAGTGGTTTGTTGTCTCCTTGGATTTGAAGAATTTTTATAGCCATTTCACGAACTTGACTATGACCTGGTGGATTTTTCAATGTTGCTAGTTCGGTTATCCACTCAACTAGGTATTGCTCCTGAACTGATGATAGGCGCTGTTGATCAATCTTACTCGATGTAGTAGGATCGCCCATCACACGATCCTTGCGCGTGGTATATGAGATATCGTAAGATGTTGAAATAAGAAAACATCACAATTTCTGCATGAATTATAGGGAAATAAAAATTGGGCGATTTCAAATATTTTTAAATTGATTAACAGATATTTTGTATAGTTTAATGAATCAAATTTTTTTCAAAATTTTTAGTAAATATGAAACCAAGTCATAAGTACTTTAATCTAGACTCTTATTCTCAATGAAGCTTAGTGCTGGTCGGAAGGTGGTAGGTGGGTCGAACTTTTTTGGGTTAAACTTGAATGTTTATAATCCGTTTATAAACTGGGGATAATTGATATTTGTTAAGTTGATATTTATTTATTTATTCAATTTAAGGTCCTAGACTGACGCCCTCTATTCTTTGGATCTAGAACCGATGGAGCCGGCAGGGATTATGTTTGACAACATACCCTACTCGTTCTCATCACTTCTCCCACCCATGACATAGTATTATGTACATATTAAGCTAGGATATTGAAAAGAAAAACAATAGAAAAACAATAGAAAATAATTTTATGAGCTGAGCTAGCATTCCTCACACTAATTCATCTCTACTATTCCTAACAAATTGGATGGCTCAAATCTCCGACTCTCGCATACAGCAGAGATACGGTGTGCTCACAGGCTCTTAAAACAACCTGTTTTCTGCGTAAATTCTAGAAACTTGTCGAGACACTTAGGTCCGAGAAGTTGGCTGATAAAGTCTCCCATAGAAGCTCCCTTTCTAAGCCTGCGTACTTGCGTAGCGTATTGACGACAGCGAATGAAGTGTGAAGGTGAGGTTTCTTGTCCACATGTGCATTCTAAATTTGCATCACCATGGTGGAAACGACGGTGGTAAGCTGCAAAATCTCCATGACCTGTTCTAGCTGCTATTAATTTATGTAATAATCTTCGTGGAAGGGCTAGTTCTGGTGGCTTCCGACGGCGCATTTTTAAGTCTAGATCCCGATATCTATCTGGACAAACATTAGACCACCACTCGTTCTCCAAGTTCTGGCGACGTTGAAACATCAAACGACGCAAATATGCAAGAGTGATTCGTCCTGGTTCCGTTTGGCGGTTAGGGAGTGATTTCAATGCTGAACGTGCCGCAGCATCTGCTTCCTCATTTCCCCTAATTTTTGAGTGGCCTGGTACCCCACCTGACCTCCGCGTTAGTTTTTGTTGTGACATCGAAAAACGCCTTGGTTAGTTTAATACAAGAAGACGTCTGACCCGTTTGAAGGGCTCTGACCGCTGCTTGGTTATCAAGTGAAATACATATCTTTTCACCACTTTGCCTGAACTGAATTGCAGCCAGAAGTGCCATCGTTGCTCCCATTAGTTCTGCATCATACGCCTCTCCTCCATGTAGGATGCCCTGGTCTTTCTGAAAAGTTCTACCATTACGTCGGAGAACAAAGCCCCATGAGGAACGTCCATGTCCCTCAGATGAACCATCCGAGAAAGCACATGTATCTTCGGCAGAGATTGTCCTAACCCATTGAACATGCGCTTCTACTCCTTCAGATTTTGTTCCCAAATTAGCAGTATGGAATGGCGCTGAAAGAGGTTCAGCAGCTTCAGCTGGAGGGAGCTGAGCATAACATCGCTGAATCCGGGACATTTGAATTTCTGGCCGTTTTGATAATTTAGGTTTTCGCTTATATTTAAGAGTCCCTATATTTGGACAAACACATGCCCGACTTCGAAGGGGATGACGATCATCCAGTGAATTGATCCGAGCTGCAAGTCTCAGTCGGTTGCTTTCTAGCATGATTCAAGCTGGTGGAATACCGCTTTCTCTATGAAGCACCACATTTGGTGTTGTTCTCCATACAGGGAGCGCAGATCTTAGTGCAAGATGTACAGCTTTATCGATCAGCCCGCAGTGATAAGTGGTGGGAGAAGTCACATATCCTCGTGCTGTCGGACGGGTTATACCAGGCCACCATACATCTGCACCATATGTTGCAACGGAGACGATACAAGCTTCAACTGCCTGTACTAGGGGACCTGGAGCAGCTCCACGATTTACTGGATTCAGTCTCCGCATGTGATTAGCTGTATTAAGTGCCTTAGCGCACCATATCTCCACATGTTGTCTAAATGTCAGTCAATGGTCAATGTGTATTCCCAGCCAACGAATACGCTCAGCGGGCTCTACCAAAATAGTTTTAACTCGAACACTAACTGGATCCTCTCTATGGCGTCCGTTAAATTGAATAACTTCTGTTTTCCTCGAGTCAAATGACACTGCATTATTATTAGCTCATCTCAGCAAACTGTCTACTTCTTGCTGTGCCGCTAAAGCAGACTCCGCAATGGTACGCCCAATACCTAGAATTCCAAGATCATCCGCGTAGCTAAAACGTGCCCTTGAATTCCCACTACGCATAGGCTCTGCCATAGATAGGAGAAATAAAAGGGGGGATATTGGGGAACCTTGAGGAACCCCACACACTAATCCTTTTGGGCTCGTTACCCCTCCAGGATATTTGACTTGCACACTTCGATTCATTAGAAAGGAATGTGTCCATCAAAGGATCATATCGGGCCAGCCCTGAGCTTGCATCCTCCACAAGAGTCTGTTGTGAAGTACTGAGTCATAAGCGCCTTGTACATCTAACGTTATGAGCGTTGAAGCCCAGCCTTGACAGCGAGCCTCCTCGATATCATGCACCACACAAGAGACTAAATCGTTGGCTGATCGTTTTGGAAGAGCTCCAAATTGTTGTCGTCCCACTATATCTGAAGCAATTGCGAGGTATGACATTCTCTTAGCAATTACTCTTTCCAATCCTTTTCCGATACATGAGAGTAGAGAAATAGGTCTCCACCCATCTGCTTTAGTTAGATCACGCTTTTTCTTCGGGAGAAACATTATCTCTGCGAGCTTAAAACATGACGGGTGATGACCAAATCGTAGACATGCTCGAAATAGATTAGTGACAAATGACCCAATACTATCCCAGCAAGCAGTTAAAAGCTCCGTTGAGTTTCCATCAGCACCAGGACAAGTGTTGCCACGACCAGTTGTGCATATACGCACTTCTGTCTCTGTTAGCTCCTCCTTCCATAGAATTCGGTCCTCCCCTGGGAAGGTACAGGGAGGGAGGTCGTCGGAGCTTTCAAATCTTGCTAATAGACAGTCCCGTAAAATGGTTGATCGTTCGGCTTGATTTGATATGATTCTTTCTTCATGTATGAGAGGGGAGGGTATTTTTGATTGCCTAGGGGAGGCCCAATGCATAAGTTTAAAAACATCTGAGGAAGAGTTCATCGCTTCCACCTGTCTTTTCCAATACTCTCTCTTTGAAGAAGCTACGACGGCACGATAAGATTTCGTGCGTAATTTTCGCTCGGCCTCTGATGTGGCTTCTTGGTAGTTGAGACGAGCAAATTTGCATTCAGGTGTCTACCATGGCGCAGATTTACCACGGCCTCGATTAATAGGTGTGTCAGTTGCCTGTATCGACTCCTTTAACACTTTACAAAGATCACTCGCAGACTTCTCTATCTTTCCGATAGAATCCAGAGTAGAAAGGGGAGGGAGCCATTGAGCCACGACTTGAGCGAATTTAGGTAGTTTGTCTTTTGTTACCCGAATCTGACATTTAGTCTTTGAAGGTATCCAATTGCGGCAGGGTACTGAGCCACATATCGGGAGGTGATCGCTAGTCATACATTCGTCACGCGCCACCCAAGCATTGGTCCCGCCGATATTCGTCCAAACTAAGTCTAGTGTATTTTCAGCTCTATGAGTAGGCTCACCGATGATTAGAAAAGACAAGTTGTGCCTCTCAGCCCATCTTTCAATCTCTTCTCCTTGACCGTACGAGTGAGTAGTCCCAGGTTGCCATGCCCAGTGAACAGAATTAAAGTCCCCAGCTATGACTTACCAAGGAGGTGGGGTCCAGTTCAGTAGGGCCAGTACTGCTGAAGAGTCGTGTGGAGCTTTATATACATTTAGAAATCTAATACCGTTGATATTCACCAAGCAATAATCACCGGTCGGCTGTGAAAGAAAAGTTTGTTTGCACTAACCTGTAGATTGTCCTTCCGTGTGTATGTAACGGCTCGCAGACGTGCATCATCTTTGACAAAAGGTATATGACAGTCAAAGAAAGGGTGGGACTTTGTCCGTTCTGACCACCAAGGTTCTTGAACTAGCAGAACATCTAATTGAAGTTCGCAAGCACGTGCCAACGCAATATCATGCGTAGCACCTCCTCTTCCCACATTAATTGACATGAATTTAGGTAAATGTGGTTGAGGTACACGATCCTGTGGGCCGCTACTCATAAATCCATCGTTGAATCAGCTGTAATTGAAACTGATTCTTGTTGTACATTTTCTGGGATATTCGCTCGAACTTCTCTGGTTCTGGGCTTTGGAGAATGGTAACTACTGCTGCTTCTCCTCCTTCCGAAGTAGCATCTTTGTCTCTCGTGCCTCTCATGTTTTGCTCAATTGCCCCCATCTCAGACGCTTTTTTCTCGGCCGCTCTTACCCTTGCCGCTACCTGAAACTCGCATCACCGACCTGCCTATAAATTTTTAGTTGCTCTTTTGTGGGAGCACTATATCGTGTTGGGCGTGCGAGGCATTTTCGGCTGTCGGAGCGATGAGGCCCTCCACAGTTTCTGCATCGAGTGTAAGCCATACATGTATCTTGTGTGTGCATAGTCGAGCCACAGTTCCCACAAGAATGTGCACGAGAACAGAATTTTGAAGAGTGATGACCATTGCAGCGTTTACAAAATTCGATTGATTTTTGTTTTTTAAAAATGTATGCTATCCCGGATTCGTCAAAGATTCTGAATCCCGGTCTAGGAGCTTTTGTGAAATGGGCTAGCCAAGTCCTGTGTGGAGCATTAGGCTTTTGGTTTCTGTAATATTTCACAGCCTCGGGGCGCACAGATGTAACTCTCTCTATCTCATCGATAAGCATCGATTTTGTGACTTTTACACGACCTTGTATGGTGTTAATAGACCTTGGCACGGTTGGTAAAAGAAGAGGTTGCCATTGGGTGGCCTGTTCCAGTTTGGCGCCTGATAGAAATAATCCTGCTGAAGCCTTAAGCAATTTTTCTCGCGCTTCAGTGTTACTTGGGGTGAGTGCAAATCCTGAATGCACAGGTTTGATTAAACCAATGGAGGCTGGTGAAACTACTAATCGTATTACAATCACTTCTCGAATACCAGCAGGAGAAAGCTTGCGCCACTCATGTTCTACAGAGATTCGAACAAACAGCCTGTTGTCCGTTCTGTTCTGGTTATTCTTCACGACATTACTGGTATTCCTACTACGGATTGGAGGGCGTGCCGGTAAGGAAGAAGATAGCGTGGAAGATTTACTAGGATTTTGTAAAAATACTGTTGATCGCGACTTCTTATGTCCATTTCGAGCAACTGTAACCCATGAGTTTTGTTGCGGGTTGTTATTAACAGAAATTTCTTCCGACATGTCTTGGTGAATTTGAGACACTCTCTTACTTGTGGGCGGAGTAGAAGCTATAAATGACACCTTCTTTTTGGTTGATTCCTTCCCCTGAACATGATCTTTTGCTTTTGACGGCTTGGTCTGATGTGGAATAGGTGGAGGTTTAGGAATGTTGTCAGCTGCCGCTAAGCGTGTAATGGCTAACTGTAAATAATTTCTTACCAAACTGGCTCCTTCTTTTTCTATGTCTTCTTTATATACTGCTAGTGTGCTTTCTATATTGCAAATGACACTTGTGCAAATGGACAGTCGTACGTGCCAGGCTCTTTCCCGGCGACGGCGCTGATTTACAATGTCGCGTATTTCTTGTGGTAGATATTGGGAAGATTGATCGGATTCATCTTTTGAGATTTGATCCACCGGTTCATCGGTGTTCTGGGCAGCTCTCTTAGATCGGAGTACTGGGTTTACAGTCCGCCGTAGAGTAGGCTGTGGTGCTTGAGGTGTGCTATTGAATTCGCTGACGGAGGTGGGAATAGACGGTGTGAAAGGGGAAAGGGAAGGTGGTGATGTAAATGCTGGAGGGGAGGGGGTGTAGGGCGCATGTCCGTAGGTAGCGCATGAACATCGATTGTATTCGAGTTCATTGTTATGTTGTTATGTTGATAATATTGCACCATTTGAATTATAATTCTATCACGTCTCACGGATGATCACTTACAAATTAGCTTAGGTGCATAATTTAAGCGAAAGTGGTCGGCAGGTGGCTGATCGGACTCGTGGTACCTCGACTTACATGATTTCGTGCTAATACCTTACATAATAAACCCTGTTCATAACTCTGGTAATTGCTAACCAGTGAACCCTGCAAATTGCTGCTCAATGAACCCTACCTAAAAAGGCCAATTAAACGGCCGATTTCGCCAGTTGCCCCCAGTTTTCACATTATGTAATAATTTCTTGATGATGTAATAGTTGCAAGATCCGCTTTTCGCCTTATTGTCATAGCAACTGAAAATAGGCATGCTACAAGAGTCAACAAACAGCTCTTGCGCATTTACTATGAATCAAATAACAAGTTAGCAACTTCCTCCACATATACCACTGTGACCTCTTTTCCTCCACATATACCACTGTGACCTCTTTTCCTCCACATATACCACTGTGACCTCTTTTCTGTTAAAATGATGCAGGGAATCTTGATCAATGTTAATTGATGTCACGTGTCACTTGGAAATGTAATTGTGTGGGAAGTATTTTGTCAGAAAGTAATGATGAGTGTTATAGAGTTATTTCTCCCACTCAGGATTGATTAAAGTATTTATACTAATAAACTGGCAAACAGGGTTTAGGTGATTAGCGAACAATACGACTTAACGTATTGGTATTAATGTTGGGCTGTCAAAGTCAAGGTAGGTACACCCTTGTCTATGCATGACGCCAAGTATGTTACTAATTTAACCCTTAAATTCCAACATTTTCCTCCACATATACCACTGTGACCTCTTCCTAGACATATACCTTTCTTTATTATAACGGTCATTCTGATTAGAAACCCACTAATTACTGATAACTCTAACTCTTCGTCTACCACATGTACGAAAAGTATGTCCGGGTTGACCGCATCCGCTACATAAACGCTGCCTTCTAGTGGAAATTAGACTTTCTGAAGGTGAATTTGTAATTGCAGCTGACTGTACTAAATCTTCATCTTCAATATTAATTGTGATTCCATCTTCATGATGTGATGGACAGCGTAGAGTCGAGTTAACGAATACATTTACAACAGCATTTTCGGATTTAGATTAGCCGCTAATCTCATTCTTCTTGAGCGTTTAGCCACCGGTTCTTGTACTACCTCCATGGTATGTTTTCTACTCTGGTAACTATTGGGAATATCACCGCTTGCATTTTGATTTCCTGCTAAGCATTCTTGTCCCACCCTAGATCTACTACCGTCGGGATCATCTTGTTGTGATGGCATAAGATTTACTGGGACTAGATGCCAATGACGATGAAAATCATCTGGTCTGAGTTTCTCGTACTTTTCTAACATTCCTTTAAGGCTATGATAACATGGTACCCCCAGAGAGAGTGTGAAGTTACAGTTACACTCCGGGATAGGAATACCAAATGATCGAAACTTTGCCTGGTGCTTCTCAAGGTATACAAGTTGAGTCTCAACAAGCTTCAAGGCATGTCTACAGATCAATGTGTTAACATCACGAAAGAATGATCCCTGCATGATACCCTTAACTTGTTGTTGATGAAGTAGATCAAGATATCGTTGATACTGCTGACCCAGAGCAATTTGAATTCTTTTCACAACAGTAAATAAGTGTCCTGTTGATTCTGCTATGAACATCTTCAGATAGTGGTGAGCACCTTCTGCTTT
>QVIK01000736.1:0-25139 GCA_003957845.1 Oidium heveae | reverse complement strand
ACTTCGCTGATTTACAAAACGGCGTCGCATTATTTGTGTGTTGATAGCAGTTTCCATGGATACCCCTGTTACAAAATTACGTTAAACACAGGCCTGGGTCACTTCACTTAGGTGGTGAAGGCGTTGTGCCATAAGAAGCTTAGCGCACTGCGATTTAGCAATTCCCTATATTCAACACTGATCCTCACTCAGCATATCTCTCGCACACCCTCAACTGCTTTCCTATAGCACCTTGGAAGAAGCCTAGATTGCCATCGACATCAAAGCACATGCGCAATTTTTTGCTGTTCGTGTTCTGCGTAGTATGAAAGATGGAAACCGAAAAGACGGCACAATCAAAGGTTAGACACTGCAATGTTTGCTGGCAGGATTCCTATTAGGAATTCAACAACTCGCAACAGTTCTAGTCGGAAGACNATGCGCAATTTTTTGCTGTTCGTGTTCTGCGTAGTATGAAAGATGGAAACCGAAAAGACGGCACAATCAAAGGTTAGACACTGCAATGTTTGCTGGCAGGATTCCTATTAGGAATTCAACAACTCGCAACAGTTCTAGTCGGAAGACCGATTGTTGTTTCCGCGTATCAATTCACTTTAAAGAGGCAACAGCCTGAACAGTTGTGGTTGACATCCCAGACCACAACTATGAAGCTTTTGCGCATCTATTAGCACACAATAAAGGCAAAACCTTAGCAAGTAGAGAACAAGCAACTGTGCTTTCTTTTAGTCAAAACTGTATCCATCAAGTACAAATTATATAACTTTAGCGTTAGTCTGGTTAAGTTGTCAGAATCTGACTCAGCAGATTCCCATGTCTAAAATGTGGCAGATCTCTTTCACTCGTTTCAAAATGTAGATTTCTAAATATATTCCATAATATTTATAAGGTTTTGATTGGCTCCTAAATTTAGTAAGCCGCTTATGCTATCCAGCATAAGATGCAGGCAATATTTGTCTTGACAGCCGTTTCAAACGGCGAGAAACTCAACTTGTTCCCAGAGACGATAACACGAGACTAGGAATATTGGAGAAAAGTTAATAACTTAGGAGTCAGAATTACAATTTTAATTCCAGAATAAAAGTCTAATTAAGTTCAAAATCTCAGGAAGTCAGGAATAAATCATAATTGAGTTGATATTAGCTTCTTAAGATTCTTCATAACTTCTTACGAAACCTAATCTGATACTAGAGGATTCGGGCTCAAGAGACTTGAAAGTGATTATGCACAGCTTTAGATAGTGTATCAATCTAAAGAGAAGATAAATGATTAGTATCGACTTAGAGGTATATTGATAGAGATAAAAAGGACAGGTACTCTAAATTATAACCCAAATGAGAGATTACCTATTATATATACAAAATTGTATGTGGTCTTAAACATACTATGAAATTCTTAATGTTTCTCTCTCTCTGTAAAAGAAACTCTAGATATTTAACATACACGAGAATATAATAGAATATAGAATGAGCTCAGTCATTCTAATATACGAACTTAGTATGAATACTTATTATTGCACTAGGGCATTACATACTGTAATGGTGTTTGCCCTACTTACAGCAAAGAGAATAATCATTGCGAGTAAAATTCCTATAATAACAATGAAACTTTTTCGGGACATTTAGACTCATCAGAAGTTACGGCAGCAAACCTTCAAAATCAGCGTATTGCCACGGCAGCTCTTTGATCACACTAGAAAGATGCAAGACCATCAATAGAGTTTCAGAGATCCATGTTATTCGAGATGGAATGTCTTAATCCAGAACAGCTGGATGTGGAATCAGCTATCAAAGAGTATCTTTTAGTAGTATTTTAGAAGTCGTGGAATAATTGTGGAGTATGCATGAAAATATTTAATCGACAGGTTAGAAGTTATGCGGACACGAACATTCCGTACAACGCAAATTTCCACCAGACCACCAGTATAGCCACACCCCCTTCTCGGTAAGGCCACACTCACCTCTAAAACCCTCCCTCCGCCTTCTGTGTTAAAATTCAAAATTCTAACAAAGAATGCACTTTTCGCGAGTACGTGAACACTGTAAGCGTTACACAGGATTTCTTTTTTTTTATTTTTAGAAAGAGAGAAAAAGTGTATCTACTGCGATAAAAATTTAAACTCTCCTTAATTATTCACATAGAAGATTATGCACTATGACTGGAAGACAGTCGCATTAAGAAAAAGATTCCGTAAGGTGAGTTTCTTGGATCTGATTGGTATGTAGACTTTATAGCAAGAGAACATTGTTATATTATTCACGCATCGAGAGGGCATGTCATGTAGAATTGATTTTATAAAGGCGGAGTGTTTAGAGAGGAGTGTGGCTGTACCGAAAAGGGGGTGTGGTTATACTGGTGGTCTTTCAACCATAAGATTGTCTAGGGATGCCGTAGTTACCGAGTCCCGCGTGCGTCGTTCCTCTACCCTCGGTTGACCCACTCTATACGGGAGTGTTGCTGACCAAGATGCGACAGCTGACTAATCGACTTTTTTTTTCCCTTCTCTCGGTAAGAAATCTTGAGGCCAAAATCAAGGCTTTTAAGGCAAGTATAATGATCATAAAATAGTATGATATTTGCAGCAATTGCAACCAACGCTCTGGTAAAGTCTTTCAGGTAGCTTTTTGAAAGGCTAAAGCTAGAAATTTAAGCTAAGAGACAGTTAATTGAGCTGAGCTGTCATATAAAGCGATTACTTTCTACATTTTCAAAAGAAAAATGCTATAGATTCAATATGATAGCCATCACTCCTCGACGGCCTGATGGTTGCCTTATTGCGTAGCCTCGTTATCCCTGCTTAGAAACGGTTAGTCTGCCATTGCAACCCTGCTTGTGTTGCGCGTCTAAGTTGATAAGTGAAACTGTCCTTAGAGAAAGGGATTTCAACTTGCTTGAGTCACACACCCGAAGGGTAGGGGGAACATAATTAGTGCCAAAAAGAGAAGTCCTGAGCTCAAGATTCATCGAGACTAGACTCAGGCACTAGATTGTAGAGTCATCGATCCCATAAATTGTTGCACCTCAAGGGTTCACAAGCGAATACAGATCTTAATGATCGAGAACTAAAAAACGGATAATTGACCTAATTAATAAGCAGAGGGGGGAAGGAGAGAAAACGTTCCATCCAGTCAAGGCTAGATCTATGAACGATTAGTAAGAATATTTAGCAACCGCTCAATTAACAGTGTGTAGAAACAGCTACTTTTCTTTTTGGTTTCTTGTTCACTTGTTTAAGGCTTTCATTTTGTTCATATTTCTTTCGTCACACAGCTCATGTATTGAACTTAATACCCCTCTAGCCTGTTATCAATCGCTAGATGCATATGATCCATAAAAACGCCTCTGAAATAAGTCCGACCTTTGCAGACAATACTAGAGCCTCGCTGAAATGTCCTTACATAATTGACAAATTTAGTTCCTCTCTAGTAACTGATACAAGACATCAGGAGTGACTCTGATCTGATCTCTAACTGATATGATTCAAATAAAAAAAGACTCATTAACTTCATATATTCTCTTGAACACTGCCGACGAAGGACGGATCTTTAATACTACCACCGGCATCACCTAATCCAGCTACCGGCCGATTATAAGACCAGCCTGCAAACTGCTGCTGCATAGTTTGAGAGAGCACTGGCCCGTCAACAAAAGAGTCGGTAGGTGCTTCTCGCGTAAATTCAACATCAAAATTTTTGGTATCCAAAGCATCCACCTACATAAATTAGCGATTTTCATATGAAAAAATTCATCTACTCACCACATTGGGTTTGAATGTAGGCTCATACTTTCTTTGAAGGAGCTTACGCCAATCAATGCTGTGAAAGAATGGGTGAGCTTTTATTTCGGATGCACCATTAGCGCCAAGTCTTTGATCTGGTTTACGGTTAAGTAATTTTGTTAAAAGATCTTTTGCAGAAGGTGGAACGATTTCTTGACCTGGAAAGTGAAGTGGTTCGGAGAGAATCTTGCGATACATCTCGTTGGTATTTTCATCATAGAATGGCGGTAACCCAGTCAACATCTCGAACAATAGAACACCAAGAGTCCACCAATCAACAGTCTTAGTATAGCCCTGACCTAAAAGAAGTTCTGGAGCTAGATATTCGGGAGTCCCACAGAATGTATTTGTCCGGTCTTCATCTTTCATTTCCATTTTACAAAGTCCAAAGTCGCATAACGCAATATGACCAGAGTAATCAAGAAGAATATTTTCAGGTTTTAAATCTCGATAGATCACATTAAATCCATGTAAACATTCTAAAGCACAGAGTAATTCTGCAGTGTAAAATCTTGATCGATTTATATCGAATCGCTGTTCTTTCTGTAAATGATGAAAAAGTTCTCCTCCATTGACGAAAGCCAAAACAAGGTATAACTTCTCAGGTGACTGAAAAGTAAATTTTAAGGGTACAATAAAAGGATTGTTAATCTGGGAAAGTACCGACCGTTCCGCTAAAGTATGTGCAACTTCTGATCGAGAGATAATGTGAGCTTTTCGTATTGTCTTGAGTGCATAGATTCTTTGAGTATCTTTTTTTTTAACCTGCATAACCTTTCCAAAGCTACCTTTCCCAACCACTTTTAAAAGTTCAAAATCTTCAATTTTGAAGGATTGTGTTTTTGTTTCTCGATAATCTACGCCGATGCGAATTTTACCAGAGCCGTACGAAATATCTAACCATTCTGCACCAGACTGACCAAGAGACTTCTCGCTCTTAACCCATTCCGAAGCGGCTTTTTCTCTGTCTTTCTTGCTCAGTTTAGGATCCTCAACATACTTATGACTTTCAATGAATCTTGGATTTATTCGCGCTACACCTAGAAATATATCATGAGCCCGACCAGTACCCGGTAGGGCTGTTGGATTTCGAAGATATAGAGTCACGACAAGTTCTGTCACTCGAGAAACATCGAATTTGAAAGAAGTATTTTCTCCTGCCCAGAGAGGATTCTCTGGCGTACCAGAAACAGCGTTAACAAACACTTGTAACTTGTCAAAATCAATGAGAGCGTATGGAAGAAATTTGGAGGATATTCGGCCATGGTTAGTGGGCACGTTGCCGAACCCATTAGTCGATGCAGTCTGTGGACGTGCGTTAACAGAATAAGACCCATTCGTACTGCCTTGTTGCGTAGAGTCTTGCCTAACAGATCCAGCGACACCAAAGCCATTCCCTTGCGAGACAGATCCTGAATGGCCTGAAGAGAAAATATGCTTATATGATTCGGGTAAAGCAAATCCCGAGCCTTCGTAAAGGGTTACAATGAGAATGCCAGGAGAAGGATTTACAGATTTTTGAGCTACCAATGGCTCAGATGTGGCTGATATAGATAAGTATGTCGTCTGATGACATTATATTTGCTGGCATACCTATGACATTATCGGCTGCGGCAGAAAAGCTATTATTTACATTGGTTTTCTCATCTTTTACGGAGTCTGTGGCGAGCGTTGTAGATGAAGGGGCGCGGGAGAAAGGACTGGAAAGATGAGTCTCCTTTAGTTCTAACAACAGATACGTTAGCAATCATGCGGGAGCTCATCGTCGAGAGATGAAGGTTGGAGTTGCGAGGACTTTTTGTTAATTTCCAAGACATATCGATGCCTTGGTAGTAGTCACGGTACCGTCTGAGATTGGTTCTAGTATTCTAATGGTACTGAACTTGGGGGAGATTAAGGCTGCCCCGCCCTGACTTAATATTTTGATATCAGACGTCCCAAATGATTATGGTAGATTTTTAATGCAGTTTAGGATTTTGTAAAAGCGATAAATTGAGATTAAACTTCAAATTTGCGATATATAATTTCTTTGGAAGTTGTTGAGTACGGAAAGATGTATTTGTCTAACGGCATAGAGGTGGAGGGGGGAGGGGGGTAACAGAACGGTCGAGGGCGAGAGGAACGTGAGCGTGTTAGATATTATATACCACGTGATATACTAGAATAGGAACTTAATGTCCAGTATTCAGTGGCCCGCACAGCAAGAGTCAGAGTAGCACGTGCTTTCTCCGTATAATCATATTTTAAGTATTAATTAAGTAAAGACGCCTAGACGAATGGGAAAATACTATTCATAAGCAAGATAACATTCACAATGTTTTATAAAAGTTGAAGTGTCAAGTCCTCCAGATTACACACACGACAAAATATCAAGTTGACAGGGCCCTAATAAATCTAGAATATGGGTACAATGCAGAACTAAAAACTTTCATATGTTGCATGGATTAAAGTTGAAGATTAGTTTTTGGCAGATCTCGAATGGGCTAAAAGCTGAAAATCCAGTACTCAAAATTAACAGATCGACGTTTGCCCCTGCCCTGGACTTCTAAGACAAAAGCTTGAACATTTATTTTGGGCATCTATCACGTGGACCTTGTGAATTTCGTTTCACTTGAAGAAGCCTATCTACAAGCAATCCACAGTGCAAATTGAGACTGAATTCAAAGATCTAGGTTCGATATTCGTAGGAACACATGAATATATGAATATAGATGCTTCAGGAGATTAATTATTTGGTCAAGAAGGCTTTTTGATAATTTAGTGTCTGTGGATGCCAAGATCTCGCTAAGCCAGAGCACGTACTTTTTCGCTCACTTTGTAGCAGCGGTAATATTTGTCAATCATAAAACTATTAAATTAACGTGTTTCATAAGGTCACAGAATATTTGAGGCAAGAGGACACAGGCTTAATTAGACAGAAATTAATCTGGGAATTAATTCAATCGACAAGTTATCACTGTGTTCCACGATCTAATGTATCCCGTAGTGTAATGAGCATCTTCGTAAGTCGTTTAGACGTGTTCAACAACCATAAGCAAACCGCTAAATTTGGTGTGACTAGCCAATTCATTAGATTGGGGAACCTCAAAGGTTTCAGCCCAATCACATCAAAGCAAATGATTAGGGCTAACTGTCATGACCAGTTGTTGATACTTCATACCCGTAACCACCACTAACCATCGTATTAATTCTTACTTCTGCTTATTTCTCAAGCATCGAGTGTATCGAATCTCTAAAACGCCTATTAATACTTGCCACTATTCTTAGGATGAGATGTTAAGAGACTTGCCACTTCGAGTTTCAACGGCACTGGACTTCGAACGATTTCTAGACAATCTTAGGCATTAGAGAGGTATTTCTTTTCCTGATTTTGCTACATTACTTGCTAAAATTATTATATGTGTGTCCTTGAAGTCAACACATCTGATTTTGATTTATTTATTTGTCTAATTTAAAGTCTCAACTTTTATTTAGATATAGGAGCATGACAGCCTTCAGGGCTCAAGCCTAATAGTATGGCCTACTCGTTCTCATCAATTCAATTATCAAAGTATTGTTTGCATACTAAGGCTAGGAAAAAAGAAAAATAAGACGAAATAAAGGGTGTTTATGGATTGTTTTAAAGCTTTCACGCTAACTCTACTCGGCCATCCCTTACCTCCAGGATAGTTTATAATTTCACAACTAGTTAAGGCCCGTTCTTCTGATGGGCGCTTAGAGCAAACTGTTTTCTGCGCAAATTGAGAAAACTTGCCAAGGCACATGAGCCCAAGATGTTGACTAATATAAACCCACATAGACACCATCTTCTTCAGCTTGCGTACTTGGGCGGCATATTGACGATAGCGAACGATGTGTATAGCCGGAGTTTCATGTTCGCATACACATTCTAAGCTAACATTGATATGTCTAGACCGGTGATAGTAGTCCGTGAAGACCCAGTGACTAGTTCTTGCAGTTATAAATTCCTGTAGTAAATGTTGAGAAAAAGCCAATTCTAATGATTTTCTTCGGTGCAAATGTGGGATCAAATTACTGCACCGAGCTGGACAGACTTTAAACCACCATTCATCCACTAATTCCTGGCAATATTGGTACATCAGACGATGAAAATATGCTGTATTGACATTATGTTGCTGGGTCTGGTGAGGAGGAAGTGCTTGTAATACCTAACGCACTGCTTTATCTGCTTATTTATATCCTCCAATCCTTGAATGACCAGGTATCATCTAACTTCAGCGTTGGTTTTTCAAATAAGATCGTAAAATGACTTAGTTAGATTTAAGCAAACGGGTGTTTTACCTGTCTGTAAGACCCTAACTAATGCTTGACTATCAAGCAGAATGAAGGTTCTAGAATCTAGATTACATCCGACAGATTGGTAGAGATACATAGTTTTGAATGCAGTAGGTAGAATGAGAGTCAAACTCATGCAACAGACCCTACCGAAATTCCATAGAAAGCATCCTTACAGAAGATTTTCACCCATTCTATTTCGATAGCAACGATATTTTCAGCACATTTAGTAGCTGGATAGCTATGCCAATTTGTTCTTTCGAAACTAAACATTTTTCCATTGGCTAATTTGAACAATTCATAATTCTCGTCATTACAGACTATTATCGAAGCATTATTGTTACGATAGCATAGCTACATCAAATTTTTATGTCTGTAACCAGGACTTATTTTAGATCTAGGTGTGATTTCCTTCAATCTCAGGACATTTCCAAGGCTTTAAATCGTGATTTTTTTGTTTAGAATAGACATCTAATGCAATAATATTTACATTCCAATTATCAAGGCTTTGGTAGGCATTTTGGTATTAATGATATGTTATATGAAAAAACGAGGCAAGTAAACGTGCAGAGCACTTGAGCTAATGTTAATTGAGGAATTTAAACTATGAAATTATTTAAGTTATGTGATATACATAATGGTCAAACAAAGTCAATGTAAATACCAACATTCCTATGCTCCTATCACCTAGGTAACTGTGGCCTGCATAGCTAAGAGGATGGTATATAGAGCCGAATGATAATGGATGTAGTAAGCGGCCGCAGATTACACAGCAAAATTGGGAAGAAAAAACGGGCAGTCCATAGGATTTCCCTTCCCGTTTGTTCCTTTGATGAGGACCCTACTCATGTGGACTTAATATAAAGTTTTTGGTAACAATCGAGACATCTCTGAACCTGCGTATGTTATGCCTGGACTATCGGTACTGACTAGATAGTACAAGCACGGTGATGATTCCACCCCTACTGAGCTGGGTCTTGCTTCAGGGGTATATTCCCTACTAGTCTTATTTTAGTCAAAGTCTAAATATTATGCCTGCAATATTAGGCCTTTAAGCTTACAACATAACACTATCCTCTCCCCTCTCTCTCCCTTATACAACATGTGCTTATGTGTAATTTATGTGTCATGTATATATATATATTTTTATTTTCAACTTTAATCAAAATCTACAGCACATATCAATCTATTGATCTCGTTATCATTAATATCAAAATTATACTAATAATTTTTTTAAAATCTATTTACGAAGCACATTTCTACCACTTCTAGTTAAAGGATAGGCAACATTCAAGATAGTGGGTGATATGGAATATCAAAATCATTCTCCCTTCAATATGAAAGGCTTAATTGAGTTTACTATCTTATCCAGACTAATTTCGACTAAGATAATAGCTGTGTAGGTGGCATAGTCCAGAGAAACAATGGATGTATATTTTGGGGCAGTGTTAGAGGAGCTGAATTAGTTACCGTTTTTTGGGTGAATGAGTCGTGCAACATATCTCTCAAAGGTACCATGAGTAAAAACTAGTTATGATATGTGGTGTGGCTTCGATGAAGCCCTAACTCCTTGTGACGTAGAACAATCTTCCGGCACATGCGTCAAACAATACGATGAAAGAGACGGCAAAGAAGTTAATCACTCCTATTAGAAGGCTATGGAAATTCTCGACCTTAACTTATCTGAAACTGGGTAGGATGAAATAAAAGGCTACGCCCAGCTGAAAATTCAAATTTTGGTACTGCTTACGTTTCACCTCGGCCAATCGCGAAAGATGCTTGAGATACGGTACCCGAAGAGCATCTTGTAAGACTACTCGAAGGAATGCTAGCCAGATATCAGCCGTTGATTGAGGTTTGCGAAGGTCCCAAGAAGTGTTGAGCTTTGGGCTTGATTTATTATTAGCTTATTATCTAAGACAGTAATGAGTCTTAGATATTTGTGGAAATAAATTTTGCTTAGTTGACATCAATTACTTTAGACAATTACTTTGGAAGCTATATTTAGAACGGAATATTAAAAACAGCAGAACCTGCCATAGCCGATAGTTTTTAAAGGAACCATTGTGTTTTCCCGTGACTTTTACGAAATATCATTGCCTTTGTTGCAGCAACCATTGTGTATTTGATCACTGAACCCAACGAAGTTAGGTTTTACAGGTAAATGTGCTGTTACTATTAGTAGTAGGTAGACCTAAACGTATGTAGAAAGCATTTTGACCACTTCGATTGGCAAAAAGACTGGAAAAGAACTTGGCTTCTACTATCGACACATTACCACAGCCAGGAACATATGCGAATTTTCCACCGAGTAGATTAAGGATTGGGACAGTGTATGCAGAGAAAAGGGCCGGAATTAATATTTTTCCTCGACAATTTCGCAGGACACACTTGTCAGAGAACATTGACCAACATTTCTATAGAGAAATTCGAGCCAAATATGACCAGCCTTGCTTAAACCATGGATACTGGCACTATTGCATGCTTTAAAGCTCATTACAGAGCTTTGTTTCCTCGCGGGACGATCAGCTGATATGAAAATACGGTTTCTGTTGACTCGGTTTTGATTTTTAACCAACCGGAAGCGAAGGGGTCCGAAATTGCAAAGAATATGGTGACAGAGGCAACTCTTTCTAACTGACTGCTTTGGAGAGACAGGTATATCTCCCGTTGAAAATCTTCATTCGTGATCACGCAAACTAAAAGTCCGCAAATCATCTGCATCAGTCAAAAAATTATCGACGATTTAGATAATGCTGGACTCTCTGATCTTGCGTAGAGGCCATCAGTGTCCGATCTCCTAAATCCATGATATGCCATGAGTATGGGAGTGTATTTATCGACAAATGCGATAAAACTATTGTAGAAGCTGTTAAAAAGGCCTATGTGCAAAGTCTTAGAAATTCCGCAATAGAAGAAGATTCAAATTTGTGTAGAGTTTCATCCCATATCGAGACCATTCGTGCGCTTGATTATTTGATCGAATTTTTGCGAGGAAGAGATTACTCCTGGGTTAGTTCAATGTCATTGCAGTGTCATATTGACGAGGAAAAAATCGGTGAAGATACAACTGATTGCACTACATGGATTGACACGTTTACACAATATAGAGGTAGTATCATCTTGCTGAAGTAAACTGTGTTAAATGTCACGGACTTCATACCCCTCGAACCTGTGCCCGTGAATTCATGCGCGAATTTTGTAGAAGAGAAAAACACGAAGGCGAATGCAGCCATCCAAGAAAATTTATCAATTGTCAAGGCCCACACGATTCTTTGAGTGTCTTTTCCTGCTCCACTCCAACGCTAAAACGGAGGTATCTTCAGCATTTCCGATAGCCAGGTCAGACGCACTTGCAAAGCTGGTTACAGCGCGTCTCTGAAGGCGCATCATGAACCAGAATCTCCATGTGTTGGAGAGCAGCGTCCGACTCTAACACTACAACACAATAACTTTGTTTAGAAGACACAACTCAACCAAAAAAAGAGTGTTGACTATCATGCAAGCAAATATTGGACGCAGTCGTGTTTCACATAAATTAAGGCTCCAACTAGAACATGAAAATAAAACTGATATCTTTCTAATCTAAGAACTATGGACATACTCAGACCACACAACTAAACTATCTGTTACTCACCCTAGCTTTGATATATTCTCACCTCTTTCGACATGGCACACACGCCCCAAAGTACTAACCTACGTCAAAAAGGTACAAAAATTTCGTCCCTTCAAGAATTCAACTGAAGAATCACCAGATTTATTGAAGATCATGAATATTGGTAGCAATCTCACACTTAGAACGTCTTTAATGCCCACAAAACTACATCAAAACTGGTGCCGACCTAAATGCGATGTTCAGCTCGTTTGAAACCCATTTTTCGTCTGAGAAGACTTCAATTTGAAACATCTGTCCTGGGACTCTTCACTAACCTATACACTCCCTCATGTGGCGGATCTAATTGGTTAGATATTCCGAAAAAAAATTAGATTTGTCAAATCTATTAGACAAATCCAATACGTATTGAGCTATAACCTCCTCGTCAAGCTCGGTTAATTTCTGGACTGTTTTAAGCAGGTCTTGTTCGAGCCCTAGCTTCTTGGATAATGCTGCTTTGACTGCATAGGGCTAGTGTGCCCGAATTCTGTGAGCTTCTGGAACCCAGAAAAATATTCTATTGTAAATTTTTTCGAACGTGTAGTGTATGGCTGGAAAATGATTTGCTTCAAAGATTTTTGGAATATAGGTCTTTGTTGCTTCAGCATAAGAGGGCTTTTTTCCTACTATCTTTCCCTTGTGATACAGCATGAATTGATTGTGAGTGCCTCATCTGCTCAATTTCGCTACGATCAAGATCTTGTCCGTGTACATAGCGTTTTATTACAGAGGCAAGTGCTCTCTCGAGCGGGGAGTTGCCCCGGCCTAGTCCTAGAATTTGGATACAGATAATTGCTTCATCTATAGCTCTTGCATATTTTTTAGCGACTTGCTCGCATTCTGATATGTCTACACGAGCATTATAAAAAACTCCTTCCGTAAACTTCAATATGTTCCCAATAATCTTGTTAGACAGGTCTACGTGTGAGGCTTTGAATGGGTCTCCTGGGCTACACATAGTCTCTGAGTGGTATCTTCACTGCTGGGGAGAATCTACGTTCGTGGACTGTAGAGTTCATGAACGTTATGCAGGGGTAGACGTAAGAGGGGAAAGGACAGACGACGCGTGGGTTAGCGTCGTCGGTGGCGACATATCGAAATTGCTGTCGGTATCTGCCATTCTCGTAGAGGGGAAATTAGTAGCATTTACTGTAGGTGGATATGAGATTAGATTAATTTATTTCTGTGACTCTAGCAAATGAAATATTGGATCCTAAAAATATAATATCACTCTGCGCTAGCACATAGGTCATAGAGGTCTCGGTGAATCTAGTCACGTGATGTAAAATCACACGGGTCCAACTCGTTTCTATGGCTTATATGTTAAGGCCAGGCTGTGAAAATTGTTGCTCAAATCGACCTATTTAAGTATATAATAAGTATCGTTAGATTTATTTTTTTGATGTTAATTCCAACAAGTGGTTTTATGTAATGTAAACATTTATGGTCTGCCAAAAAGAAGATGACACTAATACTATTGTGCAATTTTGTGAAGCGGCATCGAATATACTTAGTTTGGACTGTATATTTTTTACCGCATCACTGGTTGGCTAGTAACATCGTAAAACATAGCATGTGAGTTCAGAAATAAAAAAGTGGTCTACTCACACTCCATTCTCGTGAAGAAATTTTAATCAGGTTTTGCAGTAGTGTGATAATGAGAACTTGTACTTAATAAGTTATAATCCCCTATACGCGACGTGTCTGCTAGATTACGTTCTCAAACGAGCCTTGACGTAATCCTAGCAAAGCTAAAATTACAAGACTTACGTCTGCGTTGTCCTGAAAAGACCGATCAAGAATATCGAACATTTCGCGCCACTTCGTTTAAAGATGAATAAATTATCTGCATTTGGGAAAAATGTCTCGTAAGTGTGAATTTAAAAATAATAGCCGCATCTTATTTTTTTTTAAATCCCATGGAGAGCTGTAAGAGCTGACCAGTGGAAAACTAGAGCATCTTTCTCGCCATTTGCGGCTCGCACACAACAATATATGAAAGAACAGCTTGGTCAAGTTGAAGATAAGGTCAGAGAAATGCCTGCCTTGTTGCGCCAAAATCACCACTCATAGGAAACCATAGACTCAACTACCCCCGGATTACATAGAATTGGAAAAGAGAATAGATGCTTTAAAACAAGTTCATCAGAAGATGTTACAGGTCACGTGAGAATTATAATCAATTTCATTGCTGTAATATAATACTAACTTACTCTTCATACATTAGATCACAATTTGCTAATGAGGCCTATGATTATCCTGCGAATATTAAAGAAAGTCTTGGTGACCTAAGTCGCACTGTCAGTGAAAAAGTCTCACTCTTATCTTCTGCTACATCTACTGCAGAAGCTCAGGCTGCTTTCACAGCTCCTTCATCATTCAAGCCTCAGCCTAAGACATTCAACCATGCTATCGCACGTGCTAGCTTAGCCAGCAGTCAGCTTCTCGCCGAACAACAGACGGGGGGATCTGCTGAGGACCCACTTGCAACTGCCCTCGAAAAATATGCTCTGGCAAACGAACGTGTGGGTGAAGCACGTCTTGCTCAGGACTCTCAGATTCAAAGTCGATTTCTTGCAGCTTGGAGTACCACATTAAATACAACTATCAACTTTGCATCACGAGCAAGAAGAAACGTGGAAAATTCCAGGCTTATGTTGGATGCCGCAAAAGCTAAAGCAAAAAATACGGGATGGCTTTTGCCCGGACAGGCACCAAAACCACCAGGTTTACGGGATGATGAAATAACTAGCGAGGAAGCTAGACTTGAAATTGAACAAGCTGAGGATGAGTTTGTGGGGCAAACCGAGGAAGCTGTTGGGGTTATGAAGAATGCAAGTGATAATCAATTTGAATCAATTATGAAATCTTTTCTTACAAATTTTAGGTTCTTGATACCCCCGAGCCGCTCCGTAATCTCGCCGATTTGGTTACAGCCCAGCTTGAATATCATAAAAAGGCTTATGAAATTCTTAGTGAGCTTGCACCAGTAATTGAAACTCTTCAAGTTGAACAGGAAGTAAGTTGATCGAATAGAAATTATCCTGATCGGGGCTTCTAATAAAATAATTTCACAGGCAAGCTATAGAAAGAGCCGTGATGCAACAGCTTGAGAAGAAACAACTAGCAAATTTGCTAAAGAACTCTTTTAAATTGTGTCGATCACTAAAGATTGTAATAAGTTTGAAGGAATGCTTACACTTCTATAGTTATAAGCTACTTTTTTTCAAGGTATCCTTAATGAAATACCCCTATGATACACATGTAGAGTAAATATTCAAAACTCAGCAAAACTATATCGTTTTAAAATAATTTTTATCTCTACCTTAGTATTGGTATAATGTATTTTTATACCAAACTCTATATGATAGAAAAATTATGATGTGTTGTCAATACATGGATTGGGTAACAAACCAATTTAGACTATCAAGCTGTATCTAATACTAAAAAATAGACTTCTCAAACCTAGTTATTTGCCTTCAGCCTTTAAAGATTGGTTAATCGGAATTGATCATTAATACCCTGACATTGGCATGACAATTAGTTCAATCTTAAAGAAGATCTCTATTTACCTAGCTCTGTTGTATATTGATGCGACACGCTCTTCTTGGCAGGCTACGGACAACTTATTCGAATAGGTGAAAGCTTCGGGCTTCAAAGGCACTAGTACGAAATTCAATAAACCTCAATTATTTGACGAGTTGAAATTTCAAACGATGCAACTATATGGGTAACTTTAGAGCTATCTCCTCGTAGATCGTGAGCTCCATCTCTACTCTGCTCTGTGCTTTAAAATGTACAACATCTCGCTAAACCCTGCAGTACTATATTTGTCAACCCTGAATAATACATCTGACACAAACATGAATATACAATGAATCCAGTCGTCTATTGTACTTGTGGTCTTATAACTTCGAATAGCTGCTTCTTGATAAATTATGAAATTTTATAATGATTCTTAATATGCTATCGGCCGTCTGATTTCTAGGCATGGCACTTGTCTAAATTCAGTTGATCAATCGATCAGGATCGTGGGACGGAAGTGTCACGGCTAGTTAGCCGACGAATCCCTGTAACCTGCGCAACACTATCTCCCTACTCTCCTGGTCCTAAATAGGTTTAACAAACTTCAAATTTCTGGCTCGTAGCTCGGCCTAAAAGGCTGGGATTACTAGGGTTATGCAGATCGCTACTGGGATATTTGTGCGCTAAAATCACCCTCCACAACTTTCTCTTTCACATCCGGAAGTCTTGCCAGACATGGATTACTAGGAGGATCAGCAAGTCAAAAACGTTAGTTTGGCGCAATATATTTTTCAACTTTCAAACATCCGACAAATAAATGCAAATTTTTTAGGATCTAGACAAGAAGTTTGATAGGGATTGAAGTCGCATCCTATGCAGTATAACGAACAACTCTTTGACACTTGATTCCAGAGCAAAATGTTTACTCGGTGAAGAAAAAAGCTGTTCATGATTTCTGTCACTTCTGTTTACGTCTGAGACACGGAAAAAACCCGACATTTGTCATTTTGACCAACTTTAATATTCATCTATTGCATTTTTTCATAGATTTCATATCTTTTTCTAGTCTGAAATATAATACTTCCATGCAAAGCAAACATACTAGTGTAGATAGATATACTGGCTCGAAAATACTTTGAGCATGGAGTCTGTGTTAGAGCAATGTTATTTGGCTCCGATCAAATACCGCCAGCTTAAACAATAGGATGGGTCTCTCAATTTAGACTCAAAGTTAGCGAACTAGACTTTACGGATTTAGTGCAATTTAGAAGCACAACAGAATACTGATAAATCGCAAGTTGTGAAGTTTAAGATCCATACTTGTTTATTGGAGCGTTGCATCTTCTTGAATCTATTCTATTATCAAGAGACAAAGCTTGATATAATTTTTTTTTTTTTTTTCATTTATTACTAGATGAAAGACTCGTCTATGTGAGCTTGATTTTCCCATATTAGATTTTGTAAGTTTTAATATCATATAGAAAATTGTATTCTCATTTAATTTAGTGAATTAGAGAGCCACGTTCTTAATTCAAAACGTCCTTAATGCTTTCCTTCCGTCGTGTATGATTCCATGAAACATCCAAGCCAGGGGTTTCCCATACTTGGGAGTTAGGCACTCGGAACAAAATCGACCAAAAAGTATTTCATGTCTATTGCCCTCGGCGCGAACTGTCACTGAGCTCTGGCTATTTTCTCCCCCTATGAGCCCAAACTTCATCAGAAAAATATCTGTTTAGAAAGTCGAGAGCACAATGGATTGGGATATTAGAACAGCCTTCCCAGGCAGGATGAAGACCTTTGAATAATGTGACGATTTAGAATTAGTCCTGATGGAATGAACTCAGCCGAATTTCAATAACATAAGATCCACATGTAAGAGTTAAGGTAAATATTTACTGCATGCGAATGTAATGATTAAATATGCACAAGCTAATTCACTTTTTAGGTTAGTCCATGGAATGTTTGTTTCCACAGAAACCCTTTATTTGACCCACCTCTCAATCTCGCAAATCTTTTGAAACGGTGTCCAAAATTTTGGCACCATCTTGAAAAATTGTCAAATAAGAAAGAGTCTTTACTAACCCAGAAGGATGTTTCATACAATATGATCGTAAAACGGCTTGATATCACTCACCAATATGTTCGATCTGCTATGAATACTATCATGCTCACTCTCCGAAATTCCAGTGGCAAACTATGAAAAATACTTATCAAATATTTTTTAGCGGAGAGATATTGTTAAGTGATAAAATAAAAATCTTTGGCATCGGATTGGTCACTACGAGGGTCGAACTCGCGACCTTGGCGTTATTAGCACCACGCTCTAACCAACTGAGCTAAGCGACCTTGAAATATAAAAAAAATTATAAATTATATACTTTATCAATTTTTTTCCTGTTCAATTCCCCATATTTAAGTCTAAATCGTAATATTGGACTGCCGTTAACTAAACATTAGTAGCAATGCATATGTATTTCCTATTCATTTTTTCCCATCACCCATAACACTTAAAACTCGATGTTTAAATCCTCCGGCATGTTATAAGCCATATATAAAAAGCAATAGGTAGTAATATAAGAGATGGTAATTTATGTTTTATCTATGTGGCTAGGGAATTTTGATAGTTATATGTGACTCAGCCCTTCGATATCCGTATGTTTTGTTTTACTTCCACCATTCATACTAGGTGCTTCTTTTTCATGTTTCAAATACCGAAGTCTTCCGTAAGTCATATACCTAAATATTCATGAACACCCCTCCATTTATATATGTCTGGGTCAGGGGTATCTCTTAATGTGAACTGGATTACCTATGCTAACAAGTAAAGGCTGCAGGAATTTATGTTCTCTTTTAATGAATATCAGGATGTTATTCCCTCTTTACATTTATTCGTCAGACTCCTTCTTGTTAGAAAACCACCTAATCTGTTGCAAGACTGTGGCTAGTGTTGTCTTTGAGTTTATTTAATTTTAAATAAATAGAAGAGATCAAGGGTAACTTAGGAATAAAAAAAGGATAAATGGTAGGTTATTAAAGGAGTTCAGAGATATAACTAAAAAGTGATTTAAATTTTGAATAAAAAAAAAATTCTAGATTGCGAAGCTAGGGAGCTCTCACATTGAAGGGCAGCTCCACCTTGTTAAGTAAAGAAGCTACTAATCTCGAATAAACATTGGCCCCGGTATACCTATCTTACCGAGCATCTAGTTTCATAAATCGTAGATCCTAATTTTAAGATGTTATGCCATAGCAAATAATCGAGCACAGGCCATAACATGATCATCTCGATTAGCGTTTTATACTTGGTGTCAAATATGACGGGACGACCTGGATTTGATGGAAGACAAACTTCTTACAACGGTCTTAAAGCAAGTTGATTTTCTCAAAGTACTCAGAGCTATATACCAAAGAATATCTTGAAGTAAAGAAGGAGAAGATGTAAAAAGAATCTCCTCTATTTATCTACATATCGGGGTGTTTTCATCTCCCATAAATAAATGCAATATCAAAGAGTTACTCTTGATTAGGGTTCCAATCTCATGCTTCATTTCTATTATCTCAACATTGAAATAGGTTTTCTTGTCATGACTGTTGGGCCTGGTTTGTGACCTTCTGTATAACTTCGGTTATTACATTAAGATTGTAAATATATCTCGCTTACGAAATTATAATCAGTGCAGGGTCTCAATCCCGGCATGTTAATTTATACTTACTAATAAAAACTATGCACGTTAGTAATAATTATACATGTGCATGATCATAATAATAATTAAAACAATTAAATGCCTAGAAGGGTTAGGTGTCAGCCTAATTAAGGACAGGCTCCAGCCCAATGATACTTCGTGCCATTTCTTCCTCATTTTATATTATTTTCATTTTTTATAACCATTCAAAGTCATAAGAGTTCGGCTTTAATCCCGTTTCAGCTCACGTATAATAGAGCTATATTAGAAGACTCTAGGGATTGATTTTACTTAAATCATGGAGAGCGTGGATAACACTATGTCTCCATACTAATGGACATTACATATCTGCATACAGGTTGATCCTTTAATCATATACAACTTTCGATTTATCTTGAAGAATTTGTATAAAACTAAGCCAGAGACTCTACCCTAGTGGATGTGCCCAGGACTTATTACCTGTCGAGATATATAGCTTCTTATCTCACAATACTGAGTCTTTACCTTCTAATCCTAGATCCTAAGACAGAAATTAAGTTTTTAACAAGTGGGTACAATAAGTAGAGAAGACGGTGAAAATGATACATTACAATTGATGCTGTAATGTGAATATCTGTTTTGACTTACCAACAGACAAAATAATCATGCGTTGTCTAAACCGTACATCAATCCCAAAGAACTAGACAAAGGATTTACTTATTGCCCTATATTTCCGCACGGAAGATAGAGATGCGTATCAACCAATCACAATAAGGTCGTACATAGGGTATTGGGGCTATATATAACGTTCGGCCAGTACATTTCAATAACCCAAAATAATTATTACGATTTTGAATTTGAAATTTCTTCAAACCATCGCGGAAGGTTGATTATTAATTTTAAAAATATAAGCACCAGTAGATTGTAAATTTAGCGATAACATGGTTTTTAATTCCATGTAACTCCAAACATCTTTAATTTTTTCGCTGACTTGGTTGTTGCGACTGTATCTTTAAGGATTATTCTTGATTCTCCTTTCACATCAAGTACAAGACGTTTATACGTGAATTCGTTTTCAGTTGGATGTTTTACCAAATGTGAATAAACAATGCCTGAACTTTTAGAGCCATTGACCTATTTTAAATCAGCATGACCAAGAGTCCAGAGGCCAAATTTTTACTCTATACGTAAGAAGTAGATGTTGAGTCCCATCTTTGTCGGTTTGAGTAGTTGACCTATATTTTGTAAGAGATGTCAAGGTTGAATATAAATACCATACAGAAATGGTCTTGCTTTTCGCCATGATCCTCCCATTCCCTCTCCGTAAGCTGTAATGGTTTCAGTGTCCCCTAGCACTGCAATGCAACGCGGATCTTTCTTTATTTGATCAAAGGATCGATTGAAATGGCTTGTCTTGCTGTCAAAAGAAAATACTTCACTATATAACAAATAGGCAACTCCACCCTAATTATAATAAGTTACTCTGTCGCATGATTCCTTAGAGAACTGACGGATAATAGTATGCCACACATAATGAGACCTAAGTTGAAGGTTTGCTGTGAAGCTCTAAGAATTTTTCCTTTTCTTGAAAGCTTATTCCAAGGGGTTATCTCATTGAAATTTGAGTTACTTGAGGATTTCTCTTTGAGTTCGGATGTGGATGATCTGACTCTGTTGTGGGTTGCTAAAAGCCGTATTGCTAAAGCTTGACGGTAATCTGCACGAGAAATCCGAGAGAAAATAGCTCTTGAAGATACTTGCATTTTATTAAACTTAATAAAATCTATTTGCTTAATAGTCAAGATGTGCTATGCGCAGATTTGTATGTGTGATCATACAAATTTTGTCCGACTAAAAATAAATCATAAAATGCGCTAGATCATTTAAGGAATAGTGCATTAAGTTGCCCCCATTTACAGGCATATCATTTTGTCTAAATTGAGCTACATGATAGTTGTCTCATACACGTAGACCAATATTTTCTATAAGTTAATGCCAACTAGATCTAACTACAACCCAAATTTAAAGTATGGCTGAAGAAAAGAGTCTTGCATCAAAATCAGAATCAAACCAGATTTTTGAAAAATTGAAATCGAAACCAGCTAATAGGGTATGAAAACCTACTAATCATAGCTTAAGATAGATTCTTATCAGTTGATATTATACAGGTTTGCTTTGACTGTGGACAGAAAAATCCTACGTGGACATCGGTGCCATTTGCCATATATCTCTGCCTTGACTGTTCATCTAACCATCGTAATCTTGGCGTCCACATTTCGTTTGTACGTTCTACGAATCTTGATCGTATGTATAAGCAGCTCAATTCGGTAATATAAAGTAAAATTACTAAGTCACCTAATAGAATGGCAATGGGAGCAACTGCGAAAAATGAAAGTTGGTGGTAACGAGTCAGCGACGAAGTTCTTTAAGGCAAATGGTGGCACTGCTGCCCTGAATAGCAAGAATCCTACTACAAAGTATGGTGGCACTATAGCAACAAAATATAAAGCTGAGATACAGAAGAGATCTGAAAAAGATGCACAAAAGTTAGTTTTGGCTCATTCCTAAGTCTGAAACTGACGAGTGTATAGGTTTCCAGGTCGCGTAGTAATTACAGATAAAATAAGTAATGAATTGACAAGTGGTGACTCTACGCCAGCTAGTAAGGACGATGATGATTTTTTTTCTTCTTGGGACAAGCCAGTCATCAAGAAGCCACCTCAATCGCGAACAATCACGCCACCTGTCATTGGCCGGCCAGCTTCTCCCTTCCTCAATTCTGGAAATGAAAATGAAAATGCCGTTGAAAAAGCAAAGTCTCCACTCCAAGGTGAACAGAAACTCTCTGCTCCAGAGGCTGGACGTCTTACGTCATCTGCGGCTTTACGCAAAACTGGAACCGTTGGATCTGGACCTCGAAAAGCAAATATCCTAGGATCCAAGAAGAACAAATTAGGTGTAAAGAAGGTTACAGGGGATGTGATTGATTTTGAAGCTGTGGAGAAGAAAGCTAAGGAAGAAGCTGAGAGGATTGCTAAATTAGGTTACGATCCAGATGCTGAGGAGCCTCACAATAATGCTGCAGAATCAAAATTGTCAACTCGATCTGGCATTACATCTCCTTTAAGTCCCACTATGGGTTTTCAAGGCCGTGATAATGCAAAGAATAACTCTGTAGAAAGATTAGGAATGGGGATTGGAAGACTTGGCTTTGGGCAAGTCGGAGGAAACAAGCCTTCAACCATGTTCAATAAGATGGGTGGACTTGGTTCCATGGGACCTGCCCAGTCTCGTGAAGAATGTAGGTTACATCCTCGTAATAAATATTTAATACTAATGTAATTAAAGATGACGATAATGATCAGAAATACGCAAGACAGAAGTTTGGAGCACAGAAAGGAATTTCATCTGATGAATTCTTTGGAAAAGGCGATTTTGATCCAAATGCAAATAGTGAAGCTAAACAGAGGCTTCAGGGCTTCGAAGGTGCCTCTGCAATATCTTCTAATGCCTACTTCGGCCGGCCTGAAGAAAGCGCAGGTGGTGAAGAATATGGAGATCTTGAATCTGCAGCCAAAGACTTTGTTCGCAAGTTTGGTGTAACTGCTGGAGATGATCTGGAAAACCTAACTCAAGCATTGGGTGAAGGAGCAAGCAAGCTACAAGATGCTATTCGAAGTTATCTCGCCAGTTAATGGGAATTTAAAAATTACTTTCTTTATGGTGTTCAATGCCTAATAGTGAGAACTAGTACGCTAGAAACTATGAGACACGTTTCTTTTCCGAGCAAGAACAACTTACCACATTGAAACATGATTTCTCTGATGGAATCTCGTTTACAAGTCCAAAGTTGTGAAGACCTTAAACTGATGGAGATTCTCTATTTGGAGCTTTAAAGTCCGAGTTTCAATGTTCAATGTTCAATAGGTTTTGAAGAATTCTTAGGTCGTATAAATTCCTGAGTTAGAGAATTATTTGGTATTCTGGGCGGCGTAACGAATTATCGAGTTTGAAAATGGGAATAGAGACGAGCAATCAGAAAAATGACGTTTGAATGGACGAGGTAACGATTTTAGAGGATCGAAGCTAATTGAAGACATAAAAATGTTATAAAGCATATAAACGTACAGATTTTGGTCGGATAGCAGTATCGACAAGTGTTGCTAATGTATAAAGATATAATTTTGCAATAACTAATTTCTTTGTATAGTATCGAAACATAAATTTCAACAGATTTTGTGCCAAGTATTTGAGTCTCTCAAGACTTTCTAATCACAAACTAAGGTTGTAATTTCGCCACAACAAATATTCACGCGTTTCTCCTACATTTCAAAGTGCCACTATAACGTAATACTCAAAAAACCTATGGCAAAGAAACTATAGCTTATTCTCACAACTATCAATTTATCTCGGAGCAAGTGTAAGAGAAGTATTGCAGCGGCCTGTTGCATGCCAAGACCGATAGAACGGATCGCAATCAACACGCGGATGATAATTGAGACAGCAAGCTGAAGTGTCTTTTCGCAATAGGTTTGTCAAGTATGGCATTAGAGAAGCATTGTGAGATGTAGATGAAATGTGTAAAAATTTCGTGATTTGTGCGACTGGCTTGTGAAATAAGTTATAGATAGATAAAAATTTCAAAGCTTTATTTTTGCCAAAAATCCATTTCCTCTGTAGTCATAAATCATTTACAATCGAATTAATTTTTATCAGAGACATTGAATAGTATTATTTGTGACGGATTGTCAGAATTGGGATAACGGAACTTATGTAATGAGCTTATGTAATAATAGCTACCCTGCACAGGTTTGGGTTTATAGTTTTACCTTAGCACATTAGAAGAAAAGAACAACAAGTCTTAATATATTTTCAATAAAAGTTCACTCATGATATTAATCTCTTACCATAACTGAATAGTTATGAGCCCGGTGTCGATTTAAGTATATATTATTTCTCAATATTGGTTAATTGACTCTCTCGTAATCTTTCGGGAGCTGCTCGATCTGGTTTGACGACAATCTTTATTAACAAGAGCTGTCCGTTTTAGTTATTGTGAATTTCACATTAATTCACATACATTGAAAATAGATATACTTAAATACAAAAATCTCATTAGCTCCCACGATGACTAATGAATCAGACCCCGCTGTGACTAAAGTTACAGTTGTTCTTGACTCGACAAAAGATTGGTTCGATTGGCTTTTTATCAGAAAGGATTCCTGTCGACGACATGATCTATGGCAGTATATTGATCCAGAGAAAAACGAAGACGATCTTGCGAAATTATCTGAGCCCGTAGAGCCTGAGATTACATCATACAAATCAAATGCAACTTCTCTTGCACAACTCGAAAAAGATGATCGTGAATCCTTTCGGTGGGATTATGATCGATATGAACGAAGATTAGCAGAACATAAAAGGAAGGTTCAAGCATTGGCTGACTTCAATTTAGAAATCAGTAAAACTATCTCTAAAAAGCGACTCTACTTGATTCAAGACTGTGAAACTCCCCATCAACGATTGGTGATGCTCAAAAAACATCTTGCACCAGATGCAGCTACAAGAAGACATGAAATTACTGAAAAGTATAATTCTCTAAAAGTTGCACCAAGTAGCGTGACAAAAGTATCTCAGTGGCTTGCAGAATGGACACGAATAGTATCAATGGGAAAGGCCATAAAGCTACCAGAGACAGAAGGGATAAAACCGCAAGAAGACTTTCTTGTTGCGTGTAGAGGAATAGATTCAGAATATGCCACGACATGCCTTCGTGACGTTTATCGTAGTGAAAATATGGGCACAACTAATTCACTACCTACACTAGATGATTATGTAGCAGAATTCACTGCATTTTTACGTCGTAATAAGCCTATTTCATCTAGTGTCAATGTTGCCGCCGCTGACTTCCAAGTCGCAAATCCTGTTTCTTCAGACCATGATACTTTAAAAAATAGAAAGGGTAAATCAATCCCCTTATGTATTTGTGGCATGAAACATTGGTATGTGGACTGCTTCATTCTAAATAGTGATCATCCGAAGCGTCCCTTCGACTTTAAGCCACCTGGTGATGCATTAAAGAGAGTGATTGAGGCACGCAAAGACCCCAAAATTGGAGAACGCGTAGTTAACGCGCTGAATCAGTGGACAAAGCGTCAACAGAAAAGTAAACCTCTTCAACTTGACGATGGTTCTCCTCCGACTAATTTTGATACTTACGCGG
>QVIK01000735.1:0-25142 GCA_003957845.1 Oidium heveae | reverse complement strand
AGTTTTCGGATTAATAGCAGTCCTGAGTGCAGGCTTATTGCAAGGGTTAGAATTTGCAGGGGTCAAAATTCGTGCAAATATAATCTTGCCCTGGTAGTTACCTCTGTACTTCCCAAAAGCGTAGACGGTCAGGTAGGCAGAGTATTCGATCCCCTATTAAGTTGCAATGCTGTATTTAGCGGCCATTTGTGCAGCTTCAATGTATTAGCGGAATATTTTTAGTAATAATGATGGGCAAAATAGTACTAAATAAAGCCTTTTAGATGGGTGGCAAAACTATAATTTTCAAAACGTTACTGCTAATAACTATTTCATGTGTTGTTTACCAACACGGTCATAATTTAGTCCAACATCTGTACTTAAAGCGCGATCAATATGAGTTGATCACTGACCTTTAGTTTAAACGCCTAAAATTTTAGGCATCTATTTATTATGAGCCAGATTTCCCCGCGGTAGTATCCTGATTTACAGGGCTCAGGCCGGGCCATTTGGTTGGGGTGGGGGGGGGGGCGCGCATAGGGTGCATGGGGGGCAAATACATAATCCGTCATCTTTAGAGGCAAGAAGTTCTCCTTGAGGATTGCTTGGCTCGACTTGGCAGCATCGCTCTCGCACTACGAATGCGTTAAGCCCATTTCAAACTCATACCGGGGCCGAAGGGTATTTGAAATTAAATGTGTATTTTGCATAACGACAATGATGATCAGCCGACCGATGAGTCCTTGCGAACTGTAGACTCTTCAACACCTTGGACCATTCAACTTATATAAAAATCTAGAATCAATTGGTAGAAGATATAGAAGAAATGATCTATTCAATATTATAAACCGTATCTGCTTGAGTCAGCGAGGAACAAAAACTGGGTGACATTTGAACTTGATTTGTAGATTACATTGAGGAGATTAGAGTGAAGTAAAGAAAATATTCGGATTAGGTATTAAGAATAGCTTCTTTAATAAATATAACTACGAAATTTCTGGAGACCAACATAAATTATTCTCGGAATCATTGAGAAAATTAAGTGGAATAGTTTAAATATTGTAGATGAAGTATTGGTATATTTCACTTATGTGCAAGACACAATTGGTTAAAGCTCAGAGCGTTAGTTGAATGAAAGGTTTAGATAAAATTATTAATTATATCCCACTGTCATAAAACTAAAATACAGCTTTAAGCCAAGCTAGACCGTGGCTATCTCAAGGACAAGACACATGTTTTTTACTTTGCCGCAGCTAAGCCAACAGTAGCGTTTCCTAGGTCATAAATTGAATACCACTTCCTGAGGAATGCATCCCCAAGAATGACCAAAGGCCCGGCAGGCGCAGGAATATCCTGAGAATGAGGTTAGTTATTTAATATCTAATTCTGAATATAACTTACAATGCCCATGAATCCAGATATACAAGACCCTTGGATTTCCAGTATGTAATCATAGGGTGTAATTTCGAAATTATAGCCACTGAGCTTAAAAGAAACATTGGGAAGCTTTTCACGCTTGCTGCAGTCAACTCGATATTGACCGTTAAATCCTTTCTTGGCGCCAATCTCAGCGTTCAGGAGTTCAGAAATATCGGTAGGGAGACCGATAAGGGATGTGCCAGTGTCAAGAATGGCTCCAGTATTTTCGAATTCCGCAGTTTCGTTTCCAAAAGAAATTCCTTGAAGGTCAACTTCCCAGTAAGCCTTGCGCCGTAATGGCAGGTGTGTAATCTTTCCTGTGAAAAGTTTAGAATCAACTCCTCCGAAAACAACCTCTGATTCTTTCTTTTCTTTATCTGATAGAGAAAATGAAAAGACCGGCTCGTCTAATAGTCCCTGCTTGATCATGGTATAGAAGGGAGGTTGAATATGGTTTACGGAAATAGTGTCAAACCCAAGACCCAAAATACCATCGAAGCGGCCGAAAGCAAACGCGAGACCAGGCTCAGACACAGCTTCAGCAAATAATTGATCTTTAATTACCAGATCACCTATAGAGACAACATCCCCGGAAACAAATCCACTTAAGCTACCTGAGCCATAACGAATTTCAAAAGAAGATCCATTCTGTTTGTAGGTTGAAGACTCAGAAGAATCGTAAGTTTTGTGAAGGAAGCAAGCAATCGAGTGACATGAAGATGATGGAACCCATAAGTTAGAGCTTCCAGTATCAAGGACGACCTTAAATGTCTGAGGAGGTGTACCAATATTGATTTCAGCGTAATCTTAGAATTTGTTAGAATATTGTATATGAAGTGGTGGATAGGATTTACATTGAGCGTTCATGAAATTACTTATGGGTAAGTTGTGTTCTCCATTCTCAGGTTTGATAGAAGTATCCCGAAATATTCCATCTACATGAGGCTCAGGTCGATAACCCATATATTTTTGAGCGAGACTTTTTACATGTATATCGATGTTAGTTGTAGATAATTGTTCCTCTAAAGACACTTTCTTTAAGGTCATCTTGTGGATACCAGCACAGGCAGAGCCGAGTAGCGAGGCTGCAACGAGAATCCCCTTCATCGTTGTGGTTTGATTTGAAAATTAAATTATTATATGGTTAAGAGATGAATAAGTTGGGATGCTTCTCCTTTCTTTTATGTAAAGAAGAGAGAAACAAGAAGCTGTAAGCGGATGTTTATGACGAGGAAAGGTGGATGTGATGAAATGTGGGGAGGAGGTGACCAAATATAAGTTGGCAGGGCAAATTATTCACACTAGGCATAAATAGGAAGTAGATAAGTAGCCTTACCTAATTTGGTCTCTAGACTAAATGCCTCTAAGCATTGGTTATGTTCAGACCCGTTGCGAACATTGACCTTGTACTCCTATGCCACGGTTGATTTTGTCGTGTGTATTGGGCTTGTATGTTTGGCCCGTGGCATTGGAGTAAGATTATGTATTTACAATCCTGTCCCATTAGCAACCTACAGCGGGGATTTGTGCAGGGAGTTCAAGATTACAGTTAAAATACGATTTTTAGAAGGAATTAGCGCCAATTTACATCCTCTATGAACCTGTTATAACTCTCTCTTACATCTACGACTGGCATTTCTTTGCTTTAAATAAAATATATTTGCCCTTTCATAAATAAGATGGACACTTATCAGGAGCATCGATACACGCCTCTTCGATATTACTCAACACGGGATCAACATGTCTAAGTCGTTACACCGCAAGATATTGGATGGACTCTGAGAGAACTTGCTCTTCTACCTAGCATCACTGAAATACAGGTTGGATTTGGCAGATAAAGGACGTTGATCTCATAATTCTCTTGTATGAGGTCGTCGCTAAGGCTGTTTGGAAGTGAATAAAACTTTAGAATCTTGATGGCAGTGAAAAGTACTAGATAAGGTTATGCCAAGTATCAAGTTCTTCAGACTTTGTTTCGGAGTTTGTTTTTATCATTATTTACCCAGATAATTAAACCTATAGATTATATTGGACAATTATCTTTTCCGTACATTTTGGTAATTGAATTTAAGCAGTTGGGTATTAGCACAGCACTATTAGGGGTACACCCTGTTATGCTACACTTAACCTACTCCTCACACATATTACCCTATTAGGTAAAGTGTGATGTGCCAGGGTGACCCCGCATTAGTGCCGTACTAATACTTAACCGCTATAGGTCGGATGGCATAGTGGTAGGTCATCCTGGTTGGTCTTCTAAGTTGAGTCTGGATAGTATAAACGCCTGTCTCTCTCGAGGAACAGAAATAATCACTAGTTCGAATCTAGTAGACCTTCTCTCATACTACATTTATATGTTAGTTAAGCATACATGGAGAGACAAAGGTTTTTATCGCTTATCCTTTAGCCGGATAATCATAGTAGCGAGTGGACATGCAACACCCATACCTAGGCAGTGATTTTAGCGAATGCCGTCCTGTGTGAGTGTTAAATAAATTGTCACGTTGTATGAAGTCCTATGCACGACATATCATATACGAATCGATTCATTTATGATTCCAATACAAAGCCGCTATAAATCCGTGCAATGTTTTGGAACATATGTTTACAACACAGAACCTCAACTTTTGATAGTGGATCGAGTCTAAATCAGATTTAGATTAAAAAATTCATAAATAATACCTCTGCACAAATTTCGGCTGTATGTTACCTCTCGGACAAGACCGTAATTGTTTATGTTTTGTGTGTAAATATCCATAGCAACTACGCTCATACCGACTGAATCACTAATTAAGTATCCAAAAGCAATTAAATGCTTATCATATCAATCAGTGAGATGCTTGTCATAATGTTACTGTTACATTAGGATATCTCGGACCTGGAATTAATATCCCGAGCAAAATTGCCAGCGAATGAGTTGCTTAGGAATTAAACATTCCACGTGACGATTTGTAATGAAAAGCTCCACCAAAATCTCTAGGTTAACCTCTACAAACTAACATTAGCATATTATTATCAATGTCTGTTAAATATTTTCACAAAAGTTTTAGGAAAACATCAAATTCAAATTTGTATCGCATAGTCTATTTTTCTGGGAATAAATTTTTATGAATTGAATTCATGAGCTTTCATGCCTTTGATGTTAATTTCAAAAACACATCATTTCTTTTATGCAGTCATTACTTCCAAAGTGTACCTATTTCTCTAGAAAAACTCAGTATAATTTAGTTTACAATATTTGTTAGTGATTTCAATTTGCAATGACAGATATAGATGAATTCTTTGTAACGTTGCGCTTCAAGATTGATGATGGAAATTTTGTGTTTCTAATCATTTTTTGAATTTTAGACTTAGCGGAGAACTTCAAATTCCTAAATAAAATTACTTGGGATTCATATTCCAAGTTTGAGGAACCCTGTTTTGACAAGAATTAATTAGGCTCTGGAACTTAGGGTTATCTTTCAGCCTCTAAGATCTGCTATCCTAGCATATGCTTGTTGGAAAGTGGAGCTTGTGGGATATATCTAGCATCCTTTAACCATCCTAGTAGTAAAGTTAGGGAACTAACAGTAACCACTGAAATGAAATTAGTGGATTTTCTTTTACCAAAGCTCTACAGTATATTGCAACGATAAAGTTGGGTAAGTGGGCCCGAGCGGGGCATATCTCGCTTCAACGGGAACTAAACTAGCTTTTATACATTTTCCCAGGACTAGTCTCATATGCTCAAAATAGATTGGCCTAATATATAAGGAAAATAAATTTCGCTTAAAACTTATGCATTATTTAAATTTCTTTTGCACTGTTTTTGAGGGCCTACTCCTAGGCTAGCATATTCAAAGCGGTAGGGCATTTAGAGTGATTATCATCACACTTGGGCCTCATTCTAGTTAAAGCTGCTGTGTTACTAGCTAAATCATATCAGCACACGCGTGAATAATATTAGAGAAGAGAATACCTATCTAGGAAGAGATTTTTTAAATATTGAGTGAGTGCCTTATTAGACCTTTGAAGCTTTTGCTATTTAGATAAATATAAACATAGATTTAGATTTAAATTTAGGGAGCCGCTAACAGGCACTCACCTTGTGCACCTAAAATAATTATTATAAAATACTGGCGTCTGATTGGCTCATAGTAATATAATCGTCCTTTATTAGCTGCATCAGTCTTTTATACGATTTTTTCCCTACTGAACTCCATCTTAACTCTTTCCTGTTACCTCTACGACATCATCCGTGAATCGACTTCAAGAACTCGCCGAGCAGACCTACAACATATTTGATGAAGCACGCCGAGTAGTAGTCGCTCAGCTCCGTAATGAAGGGTTTATTCTTAGGGTCAAGTATACCAGAAGGGTTGGAAATATTCCAGACGGTGACATCAAAGCTTTTCATCTTGTTTGCTACTGCCACGTAAGTGCACCGCTAAACACAACTGCTCGACACCTTCGAGCTCGTAGGAGCCGTCGCGCAGCTTACCAATTTAGTATGACAATTTATCGAAAACAACCGGAAAACGCGTATGAATATGCTCTTGAACTGAACAACGTGGAGCAAAACCACGATCCATTTATTGATCCTGCTGTGTACCCTCAAGGTCGTGCTCTCACTACCGCGCATGAAGAGGAGGTTCTCGGCCTCTGCCGCTTTCGTTTGCCTCTTACTCGGGTCATCCTAGCAATGCAGCGAGAGCATAATATTACAGTGACTCCTCGCGACGTGGACAATATCCGCGATAAAGAACGCAAGAATTTTTTTTGACTGTTCGCTCTCCAGCTATGGCATTGCTTAACGGACTGGAAGCTAGCATTCATGCGCCCTATCACACCTAATTTGAACACGAAAGAAAACTCACGCATTTGCTGATAATTTTACCATCAGCAAAAGAAATCTGCCGTGAGTTCACTGCCGGGACAGTCTGGCTGATCGATGCGACATACGAGACCAACCGTTTTGGGCTTCCTTTGATGCATGTTGTTGGCGTCACCGCCACTTCACAAACGTTTACCTTCGCGTATTGCTTCTTTGCGGCAGAGCGCGAAGCGAACTATCTCTGGGCATTGCAACTCTTAAAGGATGCTTTGATCAGTTCAAGGTGACACCATTGACCTTTGTGATCGGTAGGGAGCTTGCCTTAATGAAAGCCCTGGACAGAGTCTTTCCCGCAGCAACTTCCCTCTGTCGTTGGCACATCATGAAAAACATCACCGCAAGGCAGCGACATAATTTTCAGTTAACGGACGCCTTCAAACAGCTCATTAAGCAGTGGAACATCTTTTTACTGTCATCAACAGTCGACCTATTCAATCAACAACATGAATATATGCTACGCACGTATCCAATTCATGTCATAAACTACCTTGAGACAACGTGGCTTTGCCACAAAACACGATTTTTTTCCTGCTGATTACGCGAAAATTTACATTTTGGACACACAACCACATCAAGAGTAAAGAGTGCTCATGCTGCCCAGAAGAAATGGATAGCTGTTAACACCGGCGACTTGTTGGCCGTCGATTCAGCCTGTCGCCTTGCATGTGAAGGACAGCTTGCCGCCATCAAGCTCATGACTTTTAAAGGAGCTTACCGTTGCGGACATGCAATTTGGATCAACTTTTTCTCAAGTCATGAGCCAGATCTCTGTGGCAGGATTGACGTCTGCGTATAGGCATCACCACAGCCGGCATGTCACGGGAAACTGCAAGGTACGTTTGTCCCATAATTGCGGTCATCGCCTACGGTCACTTATGCAAGTTTACTGACCTAGATTAAAGACCTGCATGCCTCCAACTTTGGTTTTCCGTGTAACCATACCTTTCGATCAAGAGCAGCAACAAGCCCATTAAGTCTCTACAATTTTCATGTGCATTGGTGGCTGTTGCAAACTATTCGGGAAGCCCACACCGTTGTTTCTTCTACGCCAACGATCTATTATGCGCTAAAGGGGGTACGTGAGGATTTTACGTTAGCACTAATATTCCGCCAAAGAGAGATTTTTAGGTATATTCAGTGGATGTCGGTCATAGAATTCCAAAATCCTGCAGTTCTGCGGACTGGCTGAGGCCGTCCCCAAGGTGCATTTAACAGGCCAAGAACCTCACAAATCTCCACAAGAAGAGATCCTTTGCAGTTTGGGGTTGTCTAAGCGTCCTTGAGGCCTCGAAGGAGATGCGGGAGGTGGAGACAGGCTGGGTACAATGGGAGAAGTTGCCGTCAAATTGTCATACCTTCTGCTCCGGCATCGGACGCATCGACAAGCATGGCCAACCTGATTTAAGGTCTATTTATGACGTCAGAGCCGTGGGAGAGATGAAATATTGAGAGTTGGAATATTGATATGATATGTGACGAGCTCTCTATTGTCTGGATCAGACACATAAGCTGCTTTACAGTCATCTGGTATGAGTACCTTGCCCCCAGAGACCACTCCAATCTGAAATCCTGTTTCATCAAAATTGTATACATCTTCTGTTTGTATACCATATTTACCCATACAACGGGCAAAGTCTGCGAAATGGAAATCAAGGTCTTCTTTTAAATATGCTTCTCTCCTTTTTGCAGCAATAGGTTTGGCTTTTAACTGCTTCCAAAATAATTTATTTCGGGCAAGCCATCTGCTAGCCCATCTAGAGGAAACTTCTTCACCTTCCCCTTTTAAATACAGAAGGCTATTCGCAGCTTTGTGAAGTTCGTTTAAGATTGTAGGGGTACCTGCATAATAGAGCATGAGTATGTAATCTTTGAGAGCTTGATCCTCAGGCACAGATAGTTTCTTATTATGATCTCTTCTAGAATAATGTGGACGGCGTCCATGGGAGCGCGCGAGTAATCAACTATATGAGCAATTTAAGTGGCGTGCAACCTCTATAAGTTTTGTATTAGGATTCCCAACGAAATAATTCAACGCATTTCGGATTGCATCTTCTTCAATCTCACGTCGCTGAGACATTGTTAAAGTTTATCTATAGGAAACTATATGATTCAGGCAAAAAATAAATTTGTATTTGCAACTTCTCTGTTCAACTAATTTTCACAAACCCGAAGCCTTACTCGATCTATGTTGTTTTTCGAAGATAACACTTTACCTTTTTTGAAATTAAACTTATTCTTAGTTCAGATATAAACCAAGTTTTGATGCTAATATATTTTTTAGATTTATTTCTCAATAACTGAAAGTAATTATGAATTGAAAAAATGTGTCTTTATAAATCCATTCGTCTGAGTTAATTTGTAATTGAATGGCACATTCAATTTCTCCACCCAGATTAGATGGAACTAGAGCCAATGAGACCGCCGTGGCAGTTACGTATTGCTGTTTGACAAGGAGTTAAGCTGTGGCTTGTGAACTTGCAATTTGTGTGCCAGCTTTTTAATATTATCTTTTTCTAATCCCAACTATGCCTTCGGGAAACATATAAATTGTGAATCTTGAAACGTATTTCTATTCATTAGCACCTGGTATTTTGAGTTATCACAAAAATGATATTTGAAAATTTATAGTTGTGATTAAGATTTGCTGGGAACGTAAATTTAATGTAAAGCTACATAGATTTTGACTAAGTATGTAGCTTCTTATTTACCGCAATGGTCTTCTTTATTTCTCATTTACTTACTGAATGGATAAAGAAATAGATAAAGTACTATTATACGTGTTTTGTAATACGAAATAGGTTAATATTGATGGTGACGTAGGGTTTAGAAATAAAGTATTTTGGATGTAAGATAAAAAAGTTGCGTATTGCTGTCACTCACCCTATTGTAGGAACGACAAGGGGGCGAGGTGGGGCTAAGACCAACCGAACAAATAAGGGTTATAGTCTGACAATCCTAAAGAAAAGTTTTCTGTCATTTTAATTGGCCTACACTGATATGGAGTATACATTAAGCCAATTAGAATGATAGACATCTTTATTTTATAGATTAACTAACCTTATGGTTTAAAGAGCAATCGCTAGCAAATCACGTGACGTATCGCTGTAGGAAATTTACAATTAAGTACAGTTGTGTGACTTATCTGGAATTTTAATGGTATTCTACACCATTAATTTTTGAACGACAGCAAATTGGGCTTCATAGATTCTTCATATTCTGTTTGGGTTCGCACCAGTTGCAAATAATGGCGGGTAAGAAATCAGCAGTAGAGAATAGTAAAAAAGTGGCTGGTAATGCCAAAAAAGCCGAAGCAGCAGCTCGAAAAGAAGCAGTCGAAAATCAAAAGAAGGCTTTAGAAGTAGACCAAGAATGGAGTAAAGGAGTAAAGAACACTGCTAAAAAGTTCGTGGATACTATAACCACTGCGAGGGGATAAATTATCAACTGACAAATCAAATCAAATTTAGAGAGGCAGAGGCAGCCAAGAAGGCAGAGCAAGCGCGTAAGAAAGCCGAAAAAGATGCCCTACTTGCCGAAGAAGAAAAGAATGCTAGGGCTACTCCTAAAAATTCAAAAGTGGCAGTCAAGAAATCTAAAGGACTTGACTTACGAGATCTAGATGGAGAAGAAATTAGATCCAAAAAAGATATTACACTCAATGCAACAGGTATTGATAATGCACTTGATGCCCTGTCAATAACAACTGGTTCCGCTACAAAGATTGATAAGCACCCTGAAAGACGATTCAAAGCTGCTTATGCTGCTTATGAAGAGCGTAGGCTAAAAGAGATGGATGCAGACGGTAGTGGCCAAGGCTTGCGACAAAATCAGAAGAAAGAGAAAATTCGAAAAGAATTTGAAAAGCATGAAGACAATCCCTTTAACCAGATAACTGCAAATTATGATGCATCCAAGGATGAACTAAAGCAGATTAAAGAGAAGGAAAGGGCGAAAATTGAAAGCCGACTTGCTCAAAAGTGAGTAAATAAATTGCATATTAATAAGTACATATGTGGATCAAGTAAGAATGTATTTCCAACTTTCATTTTAAAACATCTTACCGCTCAAAGAAAGCGGCAGAAAACACACCGCTTTTAGCTTCACTCAGTTGGCTATCGTTATCCGTTGTGAAGCTCCATTCAATAGTATTAAATAGTAGTCATAAAAAAAGATAGAATAACTACTTTATATCAAATTTAGTTCTTTCTGCTGTATGATTGAAATGTTACCGCGCCATCTTTCAGACTTACCTTCCGTGCGAAGACAGCATCTTCTTATTGAATTGTAGGCTTTGATCCTTAATAGTAATTCATAAGTAAGTATTTAGCTAATTACTTCTCAGCTCCGGCTTGAGAAGTACTTGTCCTCATGGGATTTACTTGTCTATAGCACCTGGTGATCCAACCCTCTGGTTTGGAGTAATGTTCATTCGAAAAGGTAGTAAAACTTACAGAAAAGCTGCTACACTTAGTCAAAACACTCATTAACTTACTCCAGGGCCTTATGCTTCTGCAATTCTTCGATTTCAAATCTCATTCATACAACCTTTCCCATGGTTTCCACCTCTTGTTACCTTTTCCACTGACATGTTTCATCCGCTTATTACTCCGCTCACTACCTACATGTATACAACTGACAGTCAAATTTTTGGTACGGCTTCAGCTAGTGATGATGAAAGACTACCACCTGGAGGCTTTAACCTTCGGCATGGGTTTCCGGGATGGTTCAGAAAAGATAGAAAGGCGGAAAAAGAACAAAAGACAATATTACTAGATCATGATGGGGAAATACACCCCACTTATGCTACACAAAAAGTTGGCCCAAATACCAGTGTATTAGAAGCCAGTTATTTTCCAAATGAAAAAAAAATCGAACAAGAAGTTGGTGTCTACGAACTATTAAAGTACATACGCAGCACCTTCGATAACGAAGATATCCTTGACCAAGTTCCGCTTGATATAGCAGGAAATCCTGGGGCATGGCACGCATGGCGGACTCATCGAACAAAGAAAGACAAAATAAAAATTGTGGCTGATAATGATAAAAGTGTTCTTGAATCACAAAAATTGAATAATGAAGGAGATATCTCAATGCCCCGAGAAAAATCTCCAAATCTAACATCTCCACAAAGGATTCAAGGTCTGGATGGTGCTGGAATTCTCTACACGAAGACCAAAAAGCCAGGAGAATGGAATTGGGATGGAGTTTGGGAAGTTAGAGTGAAGAAGTGTATAGAAGCCAGCGTCAGTGAAAGCGTCTTATTTGGGAAAGATGCAGCTGATGATCTGATTCGATTCCTACACTTGGATAATACAAAGATCGATGAATTGAAAGAAAACATTAAGAGAAGCCTCGAAAACCTAGAACTCTCTCGCAGGGGCATATCTGATCTGACGATAATGCCTTGACTTAACCAGAAAAAAAATATTATGGCAGAAAAAAATCACAGAGCTATAACTTCCTAACACAATTATGGAATAAGGGCATTTGGATTAAATTTTCAAAAATTATGATACTCAGTCAACATTTTTTCTATGAATGATTTTGTTTGTGTGCAAATCACCTTGGTAGAATTTAATTGCTTAATTTATGCTCTTTCCTCCGGGTTAACTCAGGTTCTTTCCAAAAAACTTTCAGGAGCATCGGTCTTTCCTTTCGAAGTCTAAGATATATGAAGCTATCTATTCATTTCAGCTACAATTATTACAGAAATTTATAACTAAATTTTTTACGTGTTATAAACTTTTATTTTGGCTATGAATAGTAGTAATGAGCAGCTTTAACGCCAGTCCAGCAGTTGGGGCACTTATTCTTGTACCAATTATCATTGCAGCATCAGCAGCATTTATTGCCTTAAAAGCATCTGATTATTCACAAGCCCTTGCTAGATTTATTTGTAAGTACTGGCATAACCATTCTCTGTGGTCAGACATCGAAAAGACTTGTAAGAGAAAAAGGCTCAAGAGGTCAAGAGCTCAGTCTTCGAGTCAGTTATACGCAGATTCGTGGTGTGATCTTGAAAGTGGCTCCAGTGAACAAGAGACTAGATACGATCAATTTATAGGACAAGATTCAGGAGGAAGTGCCAAGTTAGAATTTGGTAAAATCATAACTCTTGCTGATCATCGAACATTATGGCATCCCTCCCGCGCAAGTCGACTTGCTTGGAGCTTTACAGATCCGATATCACGAGACCAGAGCCAATTAAAGTCACCAAAACTAGCCAAACCGTCGGCAACTGCTCAACCTCTGAAAAGACAGCCTGTGAAGGATATGGCCTTCAAGAACCAATCACTCAGAGAAAATGGAGCTCATCTATAATATTTGACTGGCCAGTCACAGTACAAAAAAGAAGATCAAAGATAAATAATGGCAGGTCGATCTCCTATGAAAGTAAAGCAAAAAATTCTATGTCGCCAGATGGAGTCATAAGGGCTCAGAGAGCTAAGCTATGTTCAAGGGGAGTTAGATACTATGATACGCCTATGAGGTTATCAGTTGAGGATTTAAATGCCACCCCTAGAGCAAAAAAGCTTGTTTCAAGAGTTGACTTGAGTGGTTCGGCTCTGAAGTCAAAGTCCTTCCAGCAAAAACTTCAGATTAAGACTACACGGCTACCCGTTAAAGACGATAAAGAAATACCCCATCAAAAAGGTTCTTTTAATTATCATAGAAGTTTCGATAGCAAAGGTTCAAACTGTGGCGATTCTGAAGGACTTGATACAATGTCAAAAGAAAACGTCTTTCCCACACAGGAAATAAGTGAACAATGTGCTTATCAGCGTACTTCCTCCATTAATTCAAATTTACATATTGCTCGTAAATCTTTGCTTACAAAGCATCAGCATAATAAGAAGTCAATTATGAATCAATCAATGTTATCATATTCTTCGGGGTCTAATTCAATTAAAACAGAGGATAGTTATTCAAATAATAATTCAAAGCTTGGTGTATCTTATCACAGTAGACCAACAATATCTTCTATAAGACGTTTGTTCACACGATCATTATCTTCGACACTTACGACAACAATAAGTCAATCTACAAATAACTTTATTTTATTTCCTGAGATAGTAATTACCCCTGAAATTCCTACTATAGATTTCACTAAAAATATTTTCTGGGTTGCGGTTGAGATCATTGGTGCATTGAGACGAGTTGAAAGGAAAGAAACAAATTTAAATGAATTTCATCAACAACACGCGTCAAGCTGTAGAAAAATAGGTAATTTAATCTATCAATGCTTGAGAAAATGACTAATTTATTTATAGATGAGAAAATTTATGGCTATCTTGACTCTGTACATATCTACCTCAAAGCTGGTCATGGTTGCGTAATAAATGAGATTATCGATAATAATTTTGGACCAATAACGATTGGAGTCAATGAGAGTCATCTGGTTTTGGTGAAAATAAAAATTGGAGCAGTGGCGACTCCAATTTACCCTCAAGTTTCTCTGGATAACTTAGAAGAATTTAAAAATGACCACAGAAAACTAAAAAGTGAATATATTACTGTACGAGTAAGCTATATAAATTCAGGCTACAAAGGAGTTAAGTCTTCTACTATTCCTACAACTGGTTATTATCAACAAAAGACACAGACTCAGGCTGAAAATTCTGCTAGTATTTGGAGATACGGACCTAAATTAGCTTGCTTACTAGATCAAAATCATCTTACTGTCGACATTTTTCAATCGAAAAACCCAGTCCTAGATATCATAAATATAAGACTGCCATCATTAGAAGCTAAAGAAGCTTCTAGATTAATAGCAATTAGTAGAGAAAATGTCATGCCTTTAAAATGCTCTATTCTCAAAGACAAATCCAATAATTTGACTGGGTCCATCGCATCGATGGAATCTGATTTTAACTTGGATGTTTTTCCTATGCAACCATCGGATAACTTGGACCTATATATATCTCCACAGTCGGGTTGCTATATTGATCTTTATCAAGAGATATATGCTCTATTAAACTATAGTTCACCATCATTTGAGCCCCGAAATTTTTCTAGAATCAACTATTCCCGAAAATTTGATGGAGAAACCAGGTTTAGCCCAGAATTTATGTCGGTCTCTTCTTTTGATGATGACCTTCAGGAATCCATAAGCCCAAAAATTAATGATGAGATCATAGAAGTGTCGACTAAGAGCAAAAAAAGTGTTGCTACGACACCTTTGACAAGAGCTTTTAGTCTAGGTAATGACTCGAACCTTCAAGAAAGTAGCACATTTGGAAGTCATTTAAGCCTTGGAATTGAGAGTAATTGGCTGTTAGGACTTTTTTCGGGGTCGTGATCATATAGGTTTTTTTTTAAATTAGAAAATTGACACAGTTTAGGAACTATTGATTATTTGTGTATTATCAATGACCTTAAATAATAAATATTTATGCGATACGAGCTCACGCATCATTATTCAAAAGGCTCAGACACAATCCTTTAATTCTTAGAGTTTTTTAATTGATACTAAATTGACCTACTTCCTGCTACATAAAGCCCCATTACGATAATCTAGCATCAACGTGTCTTAAAGCTCTAAAAGCTGAGTGAATATTACCAGGAATGAAAATTAATCTGAGACAGTCATGCTCGAATAATTGGGAGCGTTTTTCAAAGAAAATCTGTTTAAAGAGGATCTATAAAATAGGCCTAAATTATGAGCCAAGAGCAAAGAAGTATAATTGTAGCATTTTTTGGGTGCTATTTTTGCTATATTCGAGGCATTTTAAAGTTTAGAGGTCATTGGTAGTGAAAAAGTGGCACACTGGGTAATTTAGCAAGAGACATGTATAGAGCCGGTCCAAATAAAGCTGTAGCCACATATTTTGCCAACATTAATTAAACCAAAAGCTGACGCTAAAACTAACACTAAGACTTCTAACATAATGCCACCATCCTATTGGTATATAAAGACATTCACCAGCATCTAATATACAGTCGATGAACTCAGCCTTTTCGAAAAGGGGAAATTTTTGACGGACTTCCTCTTGCTCTTCTTTCGTTTTATCCCATCCGGCCAATGTACCTATATCTACATCACTAGTATTGCCCATATCAATGCCGTTTTTATCTATACCTAGGGGATAGAGATTCTTAGTTTCTTGTGGTGAATATAGTCTTATATACTTCTTTCCCACAACTTGAACAAGAATATTATGGTAAGGATCAGTGTGTAGTGGAGTGATTGTACCAGGTGGGCCTAGCCATGCATTTATTATGGGCTCTTCAAGCTGAAGGATTTGAGAGTATTTATCGGCCAAAATAGATGTTGAGTGAGGTGGTGGGACACAAGCAAAGCAATAATCAGGAATGGCAATGTCATTACGGAGATGGGGGATTTGGGAAAATAAGTTATATTGAGCCAAGTAACCTTTTTCCTTTTGATTTGTAGACAAATTATCTAATGTAATGTACGCCTCAAGAAACTGCTTGAAGGTGATGATCTTTTGACCCCAACCCTCATCAACGTAACTTCTCCCGACTTCAATCGGGACAAGACGTCTTCCACCAACTGTAAGTGAAAGGAGGTAGGATTGAGAATTCCATGGATGATTGCTAAATGCAGGCCAGTGATTCACTGCCTCTGTTATTATTAGAGGTTCAGGACCTAACTGAGGATTTCGAGGGTATTGTAAATATCTCTCGAATGAACAAAAGGGCATGTTTGGTTCTCTGTGGATGGCATTTGTAACTTGAGGTATAAAGTGCACTGCTTCCTGGAATTTTTCGGATGAAAACTCTTGACTTTGGGATCTTCGTCGCTTAAGTCCGTGTTTTGGACTTTGAGTTAATAAATTATGATCGATCCGTTGTAAGATCTCAAAAATCTCAGTGATACTATTCATAATATCATCCGACATCACAGGGCCAGCCATGATATACGCCATATCAATAGTTTTAACTATCTCATCTATGTAGGATGATTCGAAGGGAGTACCAGAACTAGAAACATCTCTTTTAATCACGAGGGCCGAAAACTTTAGTAAGCTTGCTTCCCAGTAAAGATATCTCCAACTTTTTGGCACATCTTTGTAAGGGAATGCGTAGAACTTCTCGGTGGCGAGAGTAATGAGATTATCCAGTCTTTTTAAGATAAGTAACTCATGATTCTCAACCCTATCATCTTTTGAAATTTCACTATTGTTGTCCTTCAACTTGCGAATGCTATTGATTAGTTGGAGCAAAAGTTGGAGGATTGGTCTACCACAAGATATTAGATCACTAGCAGCATAAGATGTGTCCGAGGGCGTCTCAGTCACTCTTTCGGCACAACAAAATTTTCTCTGACAAATCTCAGCCAGTTTCTGGTGTAATATGTGACATTCCCGTTCCATAATTGAATGGAATATTTCGTCTTTGAGACACTAGCGCAAAATCTCACATTAAATCGAACAACTTTGCAACATCTCTTAAATGCTTCATATAGTCGTTAGAATGTGCAATATCTAATGTCGCTCGTTGCATAAAGTTGTGCAAATTCTCCCAACATAGTTGCATAGGGAGGGTCAAGTTTTCCGCATAACCAAAATAATTTTGTTTGCAAAAATAAAATCTTAAGTACCCTACCCTACTACCACGGTCATGTTTTTACCCTGTGGGGCTGGCATGGGTTTTTGCTAGAGCCGCCAAGCCTAGCTAGGCATGATCTATATGGAAATAGAGTTTATGCATCGCTTTTATGAATTTTCTTGGCAAAAAATACATGGTGAATTTCAAACGACCGAATGTTTTTACCCCCCTTCATTCTTCAAACTAAGCTTAATCTGTATAATGATTGACAGCATAAAATTTTATGTAACAGCTCTATTCTATATTCTACATCACTATCTAGCTTCTAATGTAAGGAAAATTATAAATAAAAGCTAGTTCATGTACACTTCTTCATCTAATCACTAAGATTCAAGGTATTTATCTGTGTTGTAAAGAGGTCAATATCTGGTTAGACCTCCACCGGCATCTGTTACCGCCTGACACCTGGTAGGCAATCCTTCATGTAGTCTTATTAGGAATTCAGTAGGCACGGAGTGCCATGCCTCCATAACAATTATTCGAAGTGAATAGTGCATCCGGTGTCTACCACCATCAAGATTTGGATAATTCCGCTGGATGTAGTCTTTCATCCAGCACTAGACAGCATCGATGGGGTTGAGATCAGGAGAGTTAGGAAGCCAATCGATTGGAATTATCGATCTTTCTTGCATCTCTTCCTTTGCATCTCCACATGCGTATGTATGAGCGTTGTCCTACATGCCGGAAAGCTAGGGCTTCATAGACACCATCCCGTCTATGAGAGGTACTATTTCCTCACGGTACTTCTCGGAGTCTATGGAGCTCAATTCCTTCTCCAAAAACAATCAAGGTCCCTTCTCTGCTCCCGCAAAACTACCCCAGAACATCCATTCATTCCTTTTGCTAGTTTTTGAATCTATGCAATAAATTTGGTACTCTTCATTACTCTAAAAATACTAATTAGTCCACTAGTATATTTCAAGTCAAGAAAATTTTTTTTAAAGACCTTCCTGGTCACCCACTCTCTTGAATGCTGCCCATCCTTCACCCAAGTTTCGTCAGTCCAAAGGATCGATGATAAGTCTTCAAAAGTCCAATGTAGATGGGCTTCGGCCTATTCTCTACGCTTTCTCATGGTTTTCTGTGATGATTGAGGCTTCTTATGTGCTGGATGACGCTAATAGCCTCTTTTTTGAAGCTCTTTCTGTAATACTCACTGACTAACACCTAAGTCCCCAAAGGACCGGCGGCATGTTCAAGATAGGTCATCCTCCGATTTACAGATGATGACGTTATGAATTCAATAATTTGATCGACATCCTCCCGTGAAAGGGTTGATGGTATTCCACTACCCCTTCGTGGTGTTACAGTGCCACGTTTCAGAGAATATGCAACTTGACCTCGTGATACGATAAAATGATCAGCTATTTTTTGGTATTTCCAACCTGCATCACGAAATCCGTGAATCTGCAAAATCTCATAAATTTCAAAACATAAAATTTCAGGTCGTCAGCTTACATGTAATGATTGATCTCTAGTTAAGGTCTTATGTTGTGACGTCGAGAGAGGAGTCGAGGGAGGAGGGGTCGAGGGAGGAGGAGTCGCGGGAGGAGGAGTCGAAGGAGTTAATTTAGGAGAATTCATCTATGAAGTATATTTAGTGACGAGTAGTTTTCTATTTATGCTTAGCGGGATTAACTTACCTCATATAATATTCTTATTACCAGTGATGAAATGTTTATTGTGGTCAGTAACTGTACATCAATAATGATAATTAAGGCACAAACAATTGAAGTTGGCAAAAATCAAATTTAGAAGGTTGTGTAAAAACTTATGAAAATGAGGGGAAGTTATGTAGCATAGTATAAAGCCCATTAGACTAGGCATAAATATTTATACGTTCGCTAAATAGAAACTAAAAGGGGTATACCCCTGAAGCGAGTATATGATGTGCATGTATAGGGGGTAAAAACATTACCGTGGTAGTAGGGTGTGTATCCATATCACTACTAACTCACGTTACCATTTATGACTAAGAAGTCTGTGTATTTTATTATGTAATCTCAAATAACGTTTAGCATTATTAGTAGCCTACGTACATGAAAGAGAATAGACAACTTATCTAGACTTCAAGAACTTAACAGGCATACTATAATACCAATTATAGTCGTGCTTTGAGTCCCAAGTCTATAGTAAGTTAGAAGGCACAAGGGTATGGTAACGGTAGAAATTGTAGGCGGGTCTAAGTGGGGGCATCTCTCGCTTCATGGATAAAAGCCTGCTAGTGCAGAGCTAGTAAACCTTAATAACATTCCAAGCCTGGATCATCATGCGAAAATACACACAATCAATATTCCATATAATTTCATTACTTTCGTTGGCTTATTCTCATCGTCGCACATTTACTTGAGAATAACTAGGAAATTTCTAATCAATTATAGTTATCTTTGCGTTAAGCTGGCTATGAATTGCGCCGCGGCAACGTGATAACAAAAATAATAAAAGGTCGTTCGCCGATTTCATCTTCCGAAGATTTCGACTAGATAGAATTTGGTAAAATCATCTTCAATAAATCGAAGAATGACATATCTCGAACTCGCCGCTAGTCCCTTTAGACATCTAAGTGTTAGTGAAAGAGTTATTCAGAGTGAGCTTTGGAAAAGAAGTTATCAGCCTGCACACAAGAGACATCCGGAATCCGAACTGACCAAGAGAGTTCGCTAAAAATGGAATGAAACACACTTTCACTGGACTGCGGAGAATTGGATGTCCATACTTTAGACCGACAAAACTTGGGTGAAGAATCGTGAACATTCAAGAGAATAGATCTCTAAAAGGTGAATATTTTGCACAATGACAAATAGTTTATCCTTAAATTTATATTCTACTTTAGTCTTGTGAAGAATGCTATATCAACTGTGTAGGATAATAGATAAGAAGTAGTATCAGCTGGATGTTCTGGGGTTGTTTTGCAGGTCTGGAAAAAGGTCCCCGCCTATTTTGGGAGAAAGAATGAGGCACTATTGATTGTGAAAAATACTGTCAGAGAATAGTACATCTAATTGATGGGAGGGTCTCTATGCGGCCCTGGCTCTCTGTGATGCAGGACAACACTCCTCACGCAGGAGCCAGGACGATGGAAGAGATGGGGGAGAGAGTCAATACTCCAATTCCTTTGCCTCCTAAATTCCCAGACCTTAGTCCGAGAGAGGCTGTTTGGGATAATATGGAAGATTATATTTGGCTCATCTATTCAGGTCTAGGTAGCGGAAGACAACGATCTCGAGATACACTTCGACTGGTTGTGAAGGAAACGTATGTTACGGGCTAAATGAGTATCGGTGAGGCACTCGATGACCATGCCACGAAAAGTTGATAAATTTCCATGAGGTCTGAACAAGAACGAAGTAGGTCTTATTTAAATACATGTCTTATCCCCTGATCTCGCTACTCCCTATCACCGTATGGGACTCCCAAGTTCCCCTATTTCATTATTCTCTGTCACGTGATATCGTTATTAAATAAGAGTGGGTTATAATAGGACAGCCCATTCGACCCACACAGGGCCGTACCCGTAACAGCGTAGGACTCTGTGTGCTCTGAATACTTAGTCAAACATATTGAGACTATGATTTCCGGATGTAAGGCGGTTATAGATGCTGATTGGGGCCCGAAAAACTATCGAGGACTGAGGTTTTTATCTGCTTTTGTTGATCCTATTTGTAAATCTTCGTTTAAATCTTTCCTTCAGCTTTCAAGTTGTAAATTTTGGTGGTATGATTGCATAGAATTTTATGCATCAGATCATGTATGAATGAGGCTTAATTTAGAAGAAATGACCCACCTACAATTTCTTTATCGGATGAATTTTCCGTACATTTTTTGCCAAGAAATTTCATTTTTATTTATTTATTTATTTAGTTTAAGGTCCTAGGCAAATGCCCTATGTCCGCGTTGGGTTCAGGACCGGCGGAGCTAGACGGGATCATGGCCTCAGGCATGCCCTACTCGTTCACGCTCGCTATTTACACAAAATGTTAAGTAATAAAAGTAAAGAGAAACGATGAAAGAAAGAAATATAAGGAAAGTAACTAATAATAGGGATATCTCAGCATTTCTCATACCAATCTCTAACCCGCCATTCCAATTGTTGGCATTTTATAATATACCCTCCTCGCGTCCTGCTGAGGATAGGTGAGTCGATTGGTCGCTCAAGCAACCTGTAACCCTCGCGAATTTGGAAAATCTCTTCAAGCAATTATGCCCGAGAAATTGCCTTCTAAAGTTTTCTATGGTCATTCCATTTCGAAGTTTGCGCGCTTGATGTGCGTACCTTCGACATCTAATAAATTATGTTGGAGTAGTCTCCTGCCCACAGACGCAATGAAATTCGGCCTCTAAATGTTTTAAGCGGCGGTGGTATACCGCAAAGTCACTATGCCCATTTCTGGCAGCTATTAGACTATGTAGTAGCCGCTGTGATAGTTTAAGTTCGGGTGGTTCCTTCGACGCATTTTCAAATCTAGGTCTTGGTACCTAGGAGGACAAACGTCGGACCACCATTTTTCCACCAACTGTTGTCGATGCTGCTGCATAAGTCGACGTAGATATGCTAAGGTAATATGATTTGGCTGAGTTTGTCTTTCAGGCAAGTCTCTTAGCAGTACGAGCTTCCGCATCTGCCTCTTCATTTCCACTAATTCTAGAGTGACCTGGCACCCATCTAAACTCTGCGTATGTAGCCTTCGCTAAAGAATGAAATAATCTTTTTAATTGAATACTGGATGCGGATTTTCCAGTAATTAATGCCATTACTGCGGCTTTATTATCGAGAAGTACATATATCTTCTCGTCATTAATTCTAATGTACAAGGCCTCTCGAAGCGCCATAGTCGCACCAAAGATCTCTGCATCGTAGACCTCTCCACTATGTAAAGCTCCATGTCCTTTTTTAATGGTTAATCCTCCTCGTTGAAGGTCGAACCCCCAAGATGATCGATTTGGACCTTCCGATGATCCGTCTGAGTAGGCGCAAATATCATTAGGAGCGATTGACTTTATCCACCGTTCAAAATTTTGTGCCCCGTCTACCTTTGTTCCAAGAATAAGAGTATAAACTGTGGCTGATAGAGGCTCTGCGGCTTCTGCTCGAGGCAGCAGATGATAAGCGCGCTGAACACGGGACATTTGTGTCTCGGGCTTCTTTGAAAGTCTAGGCTTTCTTTTAAATTTCATGGTGCTCACATTAGGACACACACTTGCTCTTATTGTAAGAGGATGTCGGTCATCGAGTGAATTAAGGCGAGCCGAAAGTCGTAGACGATACCGTTCTAATAGTATGTGAGCTGGGGGAATGCCTCCTTCCAGGTGTAAGACTACATTTGGAGTTGTTCTCCACACGGGTAAAGCAGCTCTTATGTCACAGATTAGCTATCAAAAGAATTTATCATTTGGATAGAAAATGGTTTTTAATTATTCAACTATGGTAATAAAAATCACAGAAATCAACTAGCTACTTTATACATATCTAGAACCCCCCAATATTTGACACTAAAGAATGTATCTTGTCTGATTCAGGAATTGTTTACGTCAACAATGGAATAACCAACAATATCTTTAGATCTAGTAAGATATAGACCATTTTAGAATATGACGTGAGTGAGACTATTTTAATATTTGGAAAGTTACTGGGCGAATGCTATTAATGGTAGACTGCAGGAGTATCTGCAGGCTACAGGTTAGCTTCGGCTTACTAGCCGTCACATCTTAATGCCTTAATTATAACCTTATTAATTAGCTCACAGTGAAATGATGTAGGAGGTCTAACGATGCCCGATGCAGTCGGAAGAGACAAGCCTGGCCACCATACTTCTGTTCCATATGTTGCAACCGGAATTATACATGAATCTACGGCAGTTGTTAAAGATTTTGGGGCTGCTCCCTTTTTGACGGTATTGAGTCGTCGCATATGCTGGGCCAATTTTAGTGCTTTCCCACACCACGTTGATACATGATATTTTAAAGTAATTTGAGGGTCGAGGTATACCCCTAGCCAGCGAACTTGCTCAGTCGGTTTGATTTTTTTCCTATTCATCTCTATTTCAATAAAGTCTTCTTTCTTACGCCCCGGAAACTGAATCACTTCCGACTTGTCAGTATCAAAAAGAACCGCGTTTTCAGGGGCCCAATTTGATAAGCTATCAATTTCCTTTTGCGCTACGGCTACTGACGCTGAAATGGTGCGACCAAAGCCTAGGATTCCGATATCATCAGCATAGCTGAATCGTGAAATCGTGTTTCCACTTCTCATCGGTTCCGCCATATACAGCAGAAATAATAAAGGAGAGATAGGTGATCCCTGGGGTACTCTACACACAAGCTTCTTAGGACTTGTCACACCCCCTTGAAAGTGGACTTGAACTCTGCGGATTTAGAGAAATGATGAAGTCCATCTAAGTAAGGATTTAGGCCACCCTTGCGATTCCATCCGCCTATTAACCTGTTGTGGAGAACAGCGTCAAACGCTCCTTGCACGTCGAGAGAAACGAATGTTGAGGCCCAGCCCTTTGTTTTAGCCTCCTCGATGTCATGCACTAGACATGAAGCCAGATCAGTTGCTGAGCGTTTAGGAAGTGCTCCAAATTGCTGACGACCAACAATATCCGAACTAATAGCAAGATGAGACATTCTTTTAGCGAGTAGCCCCTTCAGCCCTTTTCCTAGACAGGACAGGAAAGAAATAGGCCTCCAACCTTTTACAGACGAAGGATCTCGCCCAGTTTTTTGTAGAAAGATAGCTTCCGCCAGCTTGTAACAAACAGGGTGATGTCCAAGACCGAGACAAGCACGAAAATGGTGAGTAACAAGAGGTCCTAATTTATTCCAACAGACTGTAAGTGGCTCGACCGAAATTCCATCTGCACCTGGACTAGTATTGCCGCTACCAATTGTACCGACCCGGACCTCATGTTCTGATGTATCATCTGACCACGGAATACGCCCCTCTCCTGTCAATGTGCAAGGAAGAAGATCATCGGATGCGGAAAATTTTGCTAAAAGACTATCTCTCGAGATTCGAGCTCTTTCCGCTTGATCTGATATGAAGTGTCCTTCATATCGAAGGGGAGGAGTGATACTGGCGTTTCGATGTATCTCCCATCGCATGAGTTTAAAAACATCTTGAGAGGATCTCATGTCTTCTATTCTGCTCTTCCAGTATTCTCTCTTTGCGGAGGCTAGAGTTGCTCTGAATAGCCTCGCCATCTCACTGCGCTCATTTATCTCCATTGCTTTTCGGTAGTCCAGATGAGCAGATTTACATTCAGCTGTCCACCATGGAGCACTTCTTCCGCTCTTTTTGTTAGGCTGCTTACCGACTGCTTTGAGTGCATTTTCTAAAGCCAAATTTTTATCCTGAGCGAACTTATCTATCTCTTCTATTGTACCTAGTAATCTAAGTGGAGGTAACCATTGTGTCACCACTCGAGTAAATTGTGGTAGATTTGCTTTAGTTATCCGGAGTTTCCCATTTGAAGTAGATACTTTGTGGTTGGGGAAAAAACCACAAATGGGGAGATGGTCGCTGGTCATGCACTCTTCAGTGACGACCCAAGCTATGGTTTCACTTATGTTAGTGAATGCTAAACCTAAGGTGTTCCCGGTACGATGTGTCGGTTCTCCTACAATGAGGCAATTAAGATTATGTTCCTCTGCCCATCTTTCTATTTCCTCGCCTTGTCCGTTGTGACGGCTGTTTAGCCGATGATAGTCCTGCAGCCTACGATAACCATCGCAGGCTCTTATCAGCACAAGACGGAGAGCATCGAAATAAACCATAATATTGACTTGTATAAGGATGCTAATAATGGAGAGAAGTTACCGTATTCCTTACAAGGGTACTTTGTCATGCGAGTATCCAGGATCATGGGTACAGTATAAATAAATAGACTGAGCCACCTTTCAACTTACCAATGCTAGTCTTAAGTATTCCTTAATAGAGATAGACGTTTGAGAGTTGTTAGAAGATTAACACTGACGAAGGAACACGGAACACGGAATATGTATATATGTAATTTTCATTTTCATTTAGTTAGCTTTTTTCTTCATAGAAAATTATAAACAACCATAACTCCTACATGTGCTCATTGGCATCTATAGTTAATCTGTGACATCCGTAACAACTTCTGGCATTAGGTTGCCAGGCCCAGTAGACCAAATTAAAGTCACCTATTGCGATTCATTTAGAAGAAGGTCTCCAATCTAGAAGAGGACTTGAAATAATAGCGGTTGATATTCTATAATCGAATAGATTGTAATTAACAATGGATGGGAAAGTAAACAGTATAGAAAGTAAAGTTAT